>JAKGSA010000213.1:0-51970 GCA_033558755.1 Philaethria dido | reverse complement strand
TGTCGGAGCCAGAGAAAATAACCGAGGGTTTGATATCCCGCACGGGATGGTTACTTAATAAAATTGTATTCTATGGCGTAATATTAAGATTGCTTTTGGATTGTACATTAATCACTTTTGTTAAAGCCCGGCTTACATAGGGGATACGAGTTGAACAAAATTGCGCGCCGTAATGATGCTGACAATAGGCGTTCTGGGAACGAGCCGGTTTTTGCAATGCCTGTGCAAATTTCTCAACGTTGGAAACTACCATTTGGTTTTTAAGGCGCCGCACAATGCATAAATAGACAGACAATAAGTAAAAAGATCGGCTATGTGAAATGACAAGTAATAAATTAAGTTAATGGGAAATTGGACACACAGTACTGTTTATATTAAAATAATTGTAACAATAAAAAGTACTATGAGCATAAACGAGTGCAAGTGTAGAATTAAAAACCCTCTCTGTATAATATAAAGCAGAATGTTTAATGAAAGTTACTTTTTAAATTTTTTTTTTTTCTTTTTTTATTATGGATACCGGATGGCAAACGAGCAGAAGGACCGCCTGATGGTAAGTGGTTACCTTCGCCCATGAACATCTACAACACAAGAGATGTACTAGATGCGTTGCCAACCTAGAGGATACAGATGGAAAGGGAGGATAATGTAGTAGTCCGCTATCGGAACCACCACATTTTGAGGAAAGGATGGGTGGGAAAGGGGAAAACCTGGCTTACATGCCATCGAACCGGAACACATCATAAGATATTTGGCGGTTCGTCTTTGACATGATAGTGGTCGCGAGCCAGACGGAGGACGAACCTCCTACCACCAAAAAAAAATGTATTGCTTTTGATTTCGGTTTAAACTAATTTGTTAAGTTTATTAACTAAGTTCATTACCATATGGAAGATTTTTTTAACATAAATATTTTTACGGTATGCATAAAAAATATGCAAGCTTTTCCTTAATAAACAGTAATTGGTTAATAGTAACTATTAGAATTTCGTGAAGAAACAAAACAATATATTTAACCTTACCTTGAATGTTTTTAATGAATTTTTTTTTTAGTAATAATAATAACTACTATTATTGAATGAAATATCACTTCAAGAATTTAAAGCTTAATTATTGTGGTTTTTGTTAACATTATCGTTTAGGACGGTATATTATATAAACGTTTACATAATCTACGCTCCAAGTGATATAACTACATAATCTTGTTTTGATCTTTCTTAACTTATAACTTCATCTTCACGTAAGAGATTTTAATTTACTACCGTTCAGCTAAAGTCATAACTATTTATTTACTTTAAATTAGACAAAGATTTCTTTAAATTACTTAGCCTGTTTTCTCCGATTTCTTATTTTCTATCGAACCATTAATGTGTGTTAAATAGTTTTAGATTTAATGTATATCGGAGTAAGTATACTTAAAAGTTTTATTTTAAAGTGATTAATGTCCACAAACTAAATTTTTCGAGAGTTCATATACTTATTGCGGCAAATTATACAGAGAGATAAGCGCTAATGTTATAGTAAGAATGAAGAAGAACGTGCTCAGGTGGTTTGGGCATGTCGAGAGGATGAGTGATGAAAGATTGGTAAGAAATATATATGTATTATGAAGCAAAGGTGAGCGGCAAGAGAGGTAGGTGGAGATCTCAGTTGACTTTCGAGAACACAGTATCAATGATACTGGAGGAAGATCACATAAAAAGCATGAGGTTCGCCGGAGATAATGTATGAAGAGGTATATAATAGCTATGGACGAAAGGAAAGAAGTATGCAGGGACTTTCGCATTTGGCGCTCTCTTCTTTCTGATTACCCTGCGAAGGATAAAGCGCGAAGCGAAACACCTAAGTATACAGACGTGCGAAGCTTATAATCTGCTTAGTATTTTGGCCTATAAAAAAGGCTTGGATTCTATCGAGTCCTGGATGGGTTAGCAATGTTTCCCAAGGTATAGAACCAGTGCTCTAATCATGTCCAATTGTGTTGGACACAATTGGAAAAATTAAATCGTGTGAGTCAGGGAGATGTTATTTCTCCTAAACTGTACTATGCGGCGTTGGAGGATATTTTCAAGTATCTGGCTTGGAATAGATACGAAAATTGGTTAGTGTGTGTGGCCAGTGATATAGATTTATATTCGGAAGCAAAACAGTGGCAGTGGCAAACAGTGGCAGTGTGTAAAATACATCACAATGAGAACCTATGGCTATCTTTTAGGAAGGACTATAGTCCAACAGTCGTCATGCGACTAAAACGACGACGACGACGAACCAATAGAGTAACCTGAATCAACGCTCTATGTAACCAGGCCTGTGAAATAAAAAATAATTAAAAATAAATATTACACTTTATTTGTATTACCAGCAGAAAATCATTTTAAGACACCGACTTCATAACTACTTTTATGATTTAAAATACCTATACATTTTTATCGTAAAAAATAATCGCTACACAAAAAACATAACACTCAAAAATATATTACACACAAAAAGAAGTAACAATAAAATAATCAGAATTGGACCGACAAAAGTTATCAATGGACAGACAGACACAGACTTATAAATATAGTTTATCTGTAATCGCCCACCTCTAGACGAAACTAAACGAACCCGTACGAGTGAGTGTGACAATGTGTGCGTGTGTACGTACAGGCGGGCGAGCGTGTGCGTGTCCAACATTTGATACGTCCAAATGAGGTTGTTGCGCGTGTGTGTGAGCCGTGAGAGGGTATCGTTTTGTTCCTTTTAATATTTTTATTCGGCGTCCCGGTTTCTCACTGAAAGGGTCAAGTGCGTGAATACAGCTTATAAAGACGTTGCCAGGTGACGTGGGAACAGCTTACGATAGTTATTATTTATGATTTAAGATCTAATCCCGCGATTGTTTGTCAGGCTATGCTTTCTTATTCAATATGTGTATGACATATGTAGCGCTTTGTGTTAATTGAAATGATTGATTAAAGTCTTAAGAAACGTTGATTATGCTTAATTTTATGTACTTTGTTATGTTATATAAATATACATGTCAATTATAGGTACTGATCATATGAAATGACGTGATAGCAATAAATAATATAATAAAGTAACCAAGTAGAGTTCTGGGTATACACTGGGGATCAAAGTGACTGTCCCTTCCACCCTACGTTATTACCCACCCCATACAATTTCACAATTATTCTCAAACTTATAATGTATTGCTTTATCATGTTAGTACAAAGTCGTGCCTTGCATAAATTAAAAAAGTCTTATTATTTTTGAAGTGAAAATTCTTTAAAATCGTTGTTTTGAAACATGATGTTACTAAAAAAAGACAAACATACGTCTGTAAGAGTATACAGTATAATATTTATGTTATTTTTGTAATCGTTTCAATATCAACATACCTCAATTCAGTGGAAAGTGAAACGGAGTGTCTTGACACTAGGTTCCCTCTGCCTACCCTGCTATATGCGGGATACAGCATGAAGTTATGTATGTATGTATGTATGTTTCAATATAAATAAATAGGAGGGAGCAAAATAAAATTATAAAACAAATAGAAAGTCGCAAATAAATAAATTAACAACAATGATAGTCATAAGAATATCATTCCTTGAGAATTCCTTTTCATATTCTGTGTAATTCCTTATTACAATTTCATTATATCCTTAGAACTTAAATTAAAAATTATATAACACAGGCATATATTAAATTGTATTTGTATTTAAAGCAAATTTCATATTCATATAGCTCTATCAATTTATTGGATAGACAGAAATAATGTGTCTAGTACTTAACAAGTCAATCCACTCTCTACCTTCATCCCATTGATAGTCCTGTGCGGAGGCCCTGAATGCAACAATGTATAATAAATATTAAATTTTGTCTCAAAAGCACATGCCACGTGGCGTACCTAATGTTTATAAGCATATACTAGTTAATACAGACATTATTACATTACTATCTATGTATATAGGACGAAATTATTGTACAGTGTCATACAACGTATATAAATAAAGGTATCTATTATATAAACTATTCTAAAGCAGTACAAACTTCCCAGAATTAGAAACATATAACAGACATTTGAGATCGACTTTCAGTGTAGAGTAGGTACCACGTAACCAACCTGTATCACAAGAACTTCTCGAAGGTATATTACAAACATGTACCTTCACGTAAAGTAACAGTCCAGAAAGAACTGTTTCGATAATCCAATTTCTACGAATCGGTCTCAGTGCGTGTGCGCAACTCGTTAACGAGTCGCCGGAATCCTGCTCCGCTCTACAAACAACCAGTCGGTCAGCGGTCAGCCTGCGTATTTAGCTATAGCCATATGTGCAGACCAATTTAGAAATACTTGTCATAGTGCTCGGCCTTCAATTGATTGAAATGCCACACCCGACTCTACTTTGAATTGCTTTTAAACCCTACACTCTATAGCATATCAGAAGTATGGTATCCTGCGGCTATTCACAATTAAGTTAAATCGTAGCTTTCAAATTAAGTAGCAGTAGTTAAATCGAACAAGCGGGAATAAAACGTACGTTATCAGTGTATTACAGTGTATATTTTTATCGCCTAAACAATTTTAATTCTTACATTATAAGTACATAAAAATCTTTACTATTACGCCTTAATACTTAAATACAGGTATAATTTATACTAAAACTGTGTGCTGAGGAAAATGAAACACTACAAAGCTAAAACAATATTATAATATGCCTACAGTTATCATTGTTATCTTTTGTTTATATAAATAACCATAATTAAAGCCTCAAAACCGAATATAAATAAAGCTTCACAGAACCAAAACCGTTTTAAAAAACAACACGTATTGAAACATAATCTTAAATAGCACGCAAACTGATACATAGCTGAAGGCAAGTGCTATTTTGATCTACTTTACAAGCTTCAATGCATGACAAGAAACCTTTACACGGGACCAGGTTTACTGGTTTATAATGTATACCTGCACGACGGCAATACCTCTTATGAGCTATTAAACTTTGATTGGCTATAATTTACAGCCGATACTGTAACTACTGAGTTTGTTCCGACACTGACTTTGTAGCTTGCAATGAATTTAATAATTTATTTGTATCTTACTTTGTTCACCTTCCGTAACTACTGGGTAGCATTGATTATCATTTTAATGGTATACTATTATTTTTTTAATACACTCATTAGATATATATTTTTATACAAACTATAAGATGATTAAATAATATTATTTTGTACTAGGCTTAGAGCTTTAAGTATTTATCGAAATATAGACTAGCTAATATTTATAAATGACCTAGAATATTTAGGTTTTCGTTGAAACAATAAAAGACGTCATTATTTCTTTAATTTATACAAACTTATCTGGTCTTGTTTGACCATATACATTGTATCTTCACAACTTATCAACAATGTTTCGAATACAATAGATAAGAAAGATTTAAATGTAATTTAAAACAACTCAAGAAGTAAACAAAAACAGAGTTAGTAGTAAACTATTATGAGATAATACAATGATATCATATGTCAAAGAAACTTACTTCAACCAGATCGTCAGTCAGATATCTTTATTGGTAAATACATATATAACAAGTGATAAAATGTACTCGCACGCTGTCTATTCCGAGATGATGGATCGTAAACAAAACATTGTATGTGTCACGTAATCTTTTGAATGTCCGCTCGTAATATACTTATATCATCGTCATTACTGCATATCTTCTACCTATAGTTTAACTGAACTTAAAAAGAAAAAATATAAAGAGAAAAAATAAATTAACGTAAATTATATATCGATAATATTCGTTATAGTATTTCATTTACTAGCGGCAAACAAAGCGTCTTGACATTAGGTTTTCTCTTTATCCTGCTAACCTGGAGCACAAAGCTATTTTTTTTTATGGATATCGGAAGACAAACGAGCAGAAGGACCACCTGATGGTAAGTGGCTACCTTCGCCCGTAGACCTACAACACCAAGGTGTTCTAAACGCTTTGTCGACCTAGAGGATACAGATGGAAGGGGAGGATAATGTAGTAGTCCGTTATCGGAACCATCACATTTTGGGGAAAGGATGGGTGGGAATAGGGATAACCCGGCGTACATGTCATGGAACCGGAACATATCATTTTAGATATTTGGCGGTTTGTCTTTGACAAACCACCAAATATCTCGCGAGCCAGACGGAGGACGAACCTCCTACCACCAAACTACCAGGATACCCGCCTCTTACGCTACCCAGCGGCGAAGGGGAATACTATTCTAATCCCGTCCCCTCACAGGGAAAAAACCTGCTTTTTATTTCATTTAGTGTAGTATCAATGTTTTTCTAGCTTAAAGCGTCCTTCGCCTATAGTACATACGAGTGTTTTTTTCAAGGAAAGAACAAGGAAGGAAAACTAATGTTCTGGTCATGTCATGGTAAGTGATCACCGCAGCCCACAACTCCGTGTAACACCAGAGGTAAGAGTATACCTATACGAAAATAGCAGGAGGAATCTAGTGTTTCGAGATATTACAATTTAACTAACAGATATTAACACGTCCGGTAATATGACAACAGCTAAATACTTACATAGTACACATCTGTACTTTTGGATGGAGATCGAATTGACAATCACCGCATGTACGAGTATGTATACACAGATGCATCTTAATGCGCCACAAAGGCGTTTACTTTTTTCCAGCTTTACGCTTTATCCCGAATAGAAGGGTAGACACTACACAAAAAGAACACAATTTCAAGACACGCCGTTATTTTCTTTCTACAAGTGTTTGAGACATTGCGTGTTAAACGGTCAAATTCAAATTCGCGCTTTGTCTAACCAGAGCTTATATTTGATAATTATAAAAATCATTCAAAATATCAAAAGTGTAACTCAACCTGCATATTGCAATTTAAAGAAAGCTGAATTTGAGCCAATACGTCTTAGATTACGGAGTCAAAGCGTTTAAGAGTTTAGGTGATCTGTGTTTTCATCCATATCAACTCAACATAAGCTCGTAAATGCAAATTTTGCTGCGGGAAATATGTTATCAGCCGGAAGACGTCCACTGCTGGCCATACTGACATAGGCCTCCCCCATATAACGCCATGTAGCCCGACTGGATGCCTCCTGCATCCAGCGCTTTCCCGCAATTCCGACTAGGTCGTAGGGAAATATACAATATTAATAATGCATGCTGCTGCTGAAAGCTGTATTCTTTCTACTAACTTGCCTCTCAAGTCGAAAATGAAGTTGGACACATGATGATTTCTACTCCTTCTACGATATAGTAGCTCCATAAGATTTACTAAAATACCTAATTAACTAATAAAAACATAGCGAAAACTTTCTAGATATATGTTATCATTAAAACAATTAGGCATTTTTTTATGTGGTTTAATTTACTTATTACGGACACGTAATTAGAATATTCCAGCATTTTTGCTCCTTCAAGATGTTTTAACTATATTACTTACTCTATAATAATTCAGACAATAGGTAAATTCAATGTAACATTCATCCAATTACAGCTACCGTTTCTATTATTACGGAACAGGTGTCAATTTGGTAACACAAATTGCATCAGTTTTCACGGTTCCTCGTCCAACACAATGGGTTTCTCAACCGCTGTTAATCTAAAGCAGTGGTGCATAGACAATTATTGTGGAGGCATCTAATTGTTGGCCACGCGCCACATGCTGCCGGCTGACATATGCCGCGGCCCGCTAATACCACCGTTTATGGCGAAATAATGCCTATTATTGTTGAGAACTTCACAAAGATTCATGTTTATATACTGTAATTTTCATTCTTATAATATAACGAGTTGGTTTCTCACCTATTATACTTATATTTAGCAGCTACCCATGTTTTGTTGGATAGTTGGGTAGACAGAGAGAATAGATTTTATTGACGCTTAACATATTCCGGCCTCCAGTGTTTGCCTGAGTTTGAGACATTGTGTGTTGAATGCAATTCAACACCGTGCTTTGACTGACTAAAGCGGTAAATGGAAATAATTCAAACATCATTATTCTTCCTGTACCTGAAGAGTTGCTATATTATACTTAATCCATGGCGGATGATGAACTAAGTATATCTACTCATTTGATGTGTCTATTCTCTACAGTGTACATCTTTTATATCCTTCATATAGCGATACTCATAGAAAAATTTTGCTTGAAAGGTAAAATATTAATATGGAGGCTGCCTTGGACATGGTACAGGTGAGTCATAAAACTCCATGATATTTATATGGATGGTATGGATTCAAATCTCACTTGATTTGAATCCATACCATCCAATTTTAGAAGGTACTTACGTACCTAATTAATAATTGAAAAACAAAGCCAACAAAACAGTAATTATCTTCATAATATATATAGCATACAACACGTTCCCATACCTCCTACTCTTACAAAACAATATTACATTTGATTCCAACATAGTCAAAAAATATTCCTTTTATTTTCTGTTAATAAGCAACCAAGCTTATTTTCTGTTAATTAATATAAGCACGAACCGTATCGTACTCATACGTATACTCGTAACTAAGTGATAAAAATTCTTTCGTCAAACAAGTTTTTCTGGTTTTAATCCTATTTGGCCATTAAGAAATAACACCTCAATCAAAACACAATAACAATCACGACGCGACGCCCCTGCCATGACATTTGAATGGGCGCATGATGGATCGCGACCCCTTGTCGCCTTTATGCCCACTATTTGTGAATGTGGCGCAAGCGATAAGATATCGTGGGTGTTACCTTCCTTTATAATGTGCTCATTAATTTTATTATCAACCTTTATGCCATGTTTGTTGTTCGTAATAACTTAACTAATGAAGACTTCAACATTTCATTATATGAAGGTTGGCTGCCGATTATATAGTAATTGAGTCACAAGAAAGAATAATGATGTTTGAATATAAAATACAGCTATCCTCATAAAAGTTAATTAATATTGAAATGACAATAAATCATATTAAAGCAAATATAGATAGCCTTATATGTATTCGTACCGAATTAACGACAATTACCTTATACTTTGTGATGTTTGAATGCAGTTCATTGTCAATTTTGAAGCCTTCATTGTTGTATGTTACGAATATGTACCTATAAATAACGTAATCAAATAATCTTATAGCATAGAATTAATAATTGCCGAATTAATAATTTGTACATAGGTAAGTAAATATAATAAAAATTGAAGATATTCACTCGTAATCGTCGTAAAATATAACATTTCATTCTAAAACTTCTCATTGTATTCTAGTATATTCTATAATTTAAATCAGTTACAAATGTCATATAGGACATACTATATTATTTTAGCTTTAAACTATATAACAATAACTACTTCTAATTTTCATTGCTCTACAAAAAGACTTCGCAACAAATAATGAATAAATGAAATAGCATTTATTTTACCATTTTCCTTACTAAGTAATATTTAATGAATTCATGAGTTTCGCCATTCATGCCAGAACGCTATAATATGGATATGTTGGCGGGTAGCAACGCGAGCTGTCACATTCGTCGATTTACTTGATATAGTGCGGCGAGCGTCTGTGGCAACCCGCAACACAAATGTAAGCATAGATTATATATCTACTTCGATTTAAAGCTACATTGAATTGAAGCAAAATAACCTAGAGTTTGTACTTCTTTATATATTATTTATATCTTATTTTTATATAGAAAATCCATGTTCCAACTAATGCTACATATACGAAAGAAGCTTTGTTGAATTACCTTTCATACTGATATATTGGCTTAAAATCTCTTTTTCCAAAGTCCCTCACTCACTATAAGAGATTTCAATTATAACATTCAAAAGCAATACAGTCAATCAAATCACTAAATTCATTAAGGGTCACGTTTGTTTACCTGTTAAAATACAAATAGTAACACTGTCCTTTAGTTTGTAAAAAATATTAGAGATCATTGTAGAGATATTTTTTTCTGTGAAAAATTATACAAATTACATACATAGCTTCACGCTGTATCCCGCATATAGCAGGGTAGGCAGAAAGAACTTGGTGTTAATGGTACAATTTAATGCTTTATATATTTATTGGTAGGTTATCATGTGTAATACAACATAGCGCATCTTTTGTACGAACGGCAAATAAAGAGAAAAAGTGAGAACTCCAAACAAAAGAAAGATCCGAGTGGAAGAGAATATTAGTTGTATATAAATATGCAAAAATGCATAGGCATGCATAGGCTCTTGTCTTATGTGTGAATTCATATAAAGAGACAAATCAACTTTCGACAGAAATCAGTTTTTTTTAGCATCCCGCACATAGCAGGGTAGGCAGAGTAAACCAGAGAAACTAGTGTTAAAACACTTTGTTCTCTTTTAACACTTCCGTTCCCTACTTTCTCAAACAGAATCCTATTTTTTTTTATATTTCTCAATAATACCGAGTTAAGCGTATATTTTCTTTGTATTAAATAACTTTCATACATAGAATATACAATATGCAAAAGATAAAAGGAATTAAGGTCATGAGACGAGTTGTCACATTTCATTTACTGTCGGTACAATGAGCCGCCACATCGCGGTGAAAGCGTCTTTGAGTTTCTTTATGTTGTAGCATAGTAGGCCTTTATGTGTGGGAATAAAACAATACTACTTTTTGCTTAAGTAGATATTTCGAACCAAATTAGACTTAATTTAGTAAAAGTTATAAGCCGTATTATCAAGTAATCGCTACTATATGATAATACGACTTACTCTATGTTCTTACTCTATATTGGCCTAAGTGATATGATCATCCGAAATTGAAAATGCGTGCTAGAAAACAAATTGAACTTTGTTGTTGCTATTGTATTTAACTATAAACATTGTTACGGTTTTAGGTAAAGAAGTATCTTAGCACTTCGTTATACGCACTGCTTTTGCTATTTTTTGTCTCATCGTCGCTGATTTCCTAACATCTTTACTCCTTTTTTAAATGCCTACATAAGTAATACACTTTAATGCTGCCTTTTGTCATATCTAAAACAAACTTACTTGAATTCCTTTTTAATAGGTTTCATTTATAATTTCAACTAAATGTAAATATAAAAGATAATAATTGAAATTGTTTTTATCTTTGTAGATACAGCTGTAAGAAAATAATTAATATAATTAAATTGTATTAACGTTATTAAAATTAATTATACTTATAATATATATTTATGACTGAATCGCATTCAGTCATAAAATAAATTGCAAATAGCTACGCAAAAATATATATAAAATATGATGCTATAAGCAAACAGCAAAAAAATCCATAGACTAGGTTTCGCAATAGAGTGTCCATTAAGTAATAACAAAAAAGAACTGCTTATATAATTAGCGCTAAGTTTGCTAACGTTTCGTTATAAGCATATACCAATTAAGCGTGCAAACATGGAAACTCGTTGGCCATGAATCACAGCAACACTTCATTGCACCCATAAGAGTGCGTGTTTCGCAGATAAGCGAGGGTGGATATCAAGCCAGCGGCTTTTCAATTTCCGCTCCCTAGCCCTCTACCCCTCTTCACGGGGTAATTTTATTAAAAGACAGCCCGTGACTCTCTCTGAATTTTTATCTGC
This sequence comes from Philaethria dido, assembly GCA_033558755.1. Lineage (NCBI taxonomy): Eukaryota > Metazoa > Arthropoda > Insecta > Lepidoptera > Nymphalidae > Philaethria > Philaethria dido. Next base: position 40,416 of record JAKGSA010000213.1, on the reverse strand, counting down.
CGTTCGAGGTCGGTGCATTCCACGGTGTTTGAAAGGGGTTTGAAATTTTGTCTACTCTTTTGTAGAGCTTGAACTCTTAGAGCGTTTTAATTTGAAAATTATATTTCAAAATGTTTTATCCACGTTAATAATAAAGGTACTTACTGTATATTAATTATAGTTATTTATACTTGAGATACTGTGTTTTCATTGAAAAATAACATGAACAAAATATATAATTAAATTACTCTAAAGTATCTATTCATAACGAGTTAACACATTCTCTTAGCAGTTTCAGTATTTATAGATTCGTAGTATATATGTATGAGTGTCTTTTAGAAAACTTTGTGGTTGCTTAAAAAGTCATAGTTTCGATTACATATTCTAATAAAAATTGTATTAAATGATATATCTGTCTCCTACATGAAAAAACAAATATTCGAAATAAGGTATAAATATTTTTTCTTATGATACCTATATTATATGCATGACAATATAAATATTCTTTGTAAAATTGCAAAGAGAACTAAGTAACATTGCAAAGAGTCACTGGTGGATATAACATAAGTACGTGCGGATAGGATTACAAGGGACACACACGATCTGACCTTATTTAAATTCAGGCCGGTTATGTTACGATACACGCAAATAAAACCTACAAGCTAAGCATAAACTTAACTTTATCAATTATTTACATAATATTCATAAATAAATATTTAAAAAAAAAAACTTTTCATTAAACATTCTGCTTTATATTGTACAGAGAGGGTTTTTCTTTCTACAGTTGCACTCGTTTATGCTCATAGTACTTTTTATTGTTACAATTATTTTAATATAAACAGTACTGTGTGTCCAATTTCCCATTAGCTTAATTTATTACTTGTCATTTCACATAGTCGAACTTTTTACTTATTGTCTGTCTATTTATGCATTGTGCGGCGCCTTAAAAACCAAATGGTAGTTTCCAACGTTGAGAAATTTGCACAGGCATTGCAAAAACCGGCTCGTTCCCAGAACGCCTATTGTCAGCATCATTACGGCGCGCAATTTTGTTCAACTCGTATCCCCTATGTAAGCCGGGCTTTAACAAAAGTGATTAATGTACAATCCAAAAGCAATCTTAGTATTAGGCCATAGAATACAATTTTATTAAGTAACCACCCCGTGCGGGATATCAAACCCTCGGTTATTTTCTCTGGCTCCGACAGGATGATTATACCAAACAAGCGCTACAGAGCTTTAAAGCGTTTGAACGTTTATTAAAAGTTGTTTGGCGAAGCGCTTTATTTCTTCAATGCACAGAAATGGAAAGGTGCCCTTTCAACGACAGGGTGCTTTTCAGTTTCATTGTTACTCAAACCTTTTCCCTCGCCTTCGTCATTGAAACCGAATATTAGGTAGGTATTTAAAATTCGACACCACATTCTGCATTTATCGTCTACACTTTTTTATAATGACCCTTAGTATTACTATTGTTAGAATTTTTTATGACTTGTTAGCTGTTATTTTATTTATGATCAATAATGCAAATGATAATTGCAGATAATGACCTATTGTTTCATTATATTGTGTTCGTATACTTACTAATAAACCTTTTTTTAATAATGCTGTGTTAAAATGTATTTATAAAAAACTTTTTAAAACTTTACTTAAATTTAGTACAATAATCAATAAATAAATCTGTAACAAAGATGTTTAATTTTATTGTATATATAGATAAATATTGATGTTTATTTTGAACTCTGTCATAAATTATTAATATTTATATGTAATTAAATACTTTAAAACTTTGTAAGTAATATGTTGAATAATAAATTCAACATATTACTATAGAGGAATAAATTTATAATCTATTTCAATATTTTTTGATCACTATGTCCTTCACGTTTAAGATATTAAGTATCTAGCGTAAAAATAAAGAATTTGTTTTTTGAACATATTTCCTGTCTCAATTGTATCTAATGAGATCTTTGATTTTTTCACGTCTACCTGGGACCATGGACTACTGTAAAGTGTTCTAACTGTGATTAATCCTGTTAAAATAGTTTAATTTAATTGTATTTACTTTTTACAATTTATCATCATCAATTCTATTAGTTATAAATTAAGAAATTCTCAACTAGCACATATAACATAACACGCATATTTAATGCTCCGGCGCGGCACTTTATTTAATATTGCAACCATAAATTACCGTTTTTCATGAGAACCACTTTGTTTTATGTGATAAATATTAATCCATATTCGTTTTATCTTTTAGTTCCAATATCTTTTCCTACATTATAAGGCGTGATCGTGCAAAATATTATCAAAATTGACATCGGTTAGGCAGAGAGAGAGGAACTCGGACGGTAGAGGCGAGCATTGCAGCAGTTTCTTAAATCATTTATCCATAAAATTTTAACAAAAAAGAAAACCGACTTCCAATACAATTCACTGAAAAGTAAATTTATTACGAATAACTCAGAACTACTCGTCAGTTCTTAATAAAATATAAACGGTGCTCGATCAGAAACATCAGAAACTAGCTAATAGCTGTGATATAAAAAAAATATCAAAATTTTTTCACCCAGTAAAAAGTTATGCGGTTACACACACATAAAAATACAGTCTAATTCATTATTATTTATTTTTATTTTTTTATTTGCCTAAGGCACATAAATAATTAAAAATAAAGGTGAGACGAAGTTTAACTTCGTCACAAGAAAAATATTATACCTAAAAATATACCTACAACTAAAATCTTATGCCGCCTTGATTTATCTTTTCTGTAAAATAAATACCTAAGTTTTTTTCATAATATTTTTATACAAGTACATGAGATTTTTTAGTTCTCATTACCTATAAATTATTAAGTTAGTCACAACGATACAAAAGATGATAGTCACTAATAAAATTCGCGGCAGCAAAAACTACACGACTATAAAACTATACATCATTAGTAAAATAAAAAAAACCGTGAAAAGATAATATTTTCTATTCTACAAATATAACTGCATATACGTAGTGTGAGGTAAAAAACAACATAGATATCTACTGAAGGCGACACTCAAAAATATGAAATGATCATTTATAAAATAAAATAAACTGAAACTCCGAAGCTCACATTCGTTAGGTCTACAGAATAACATACCTCGCTAGCTTAAGGCTTAAAGTAAGCACACTTGGCTTGCAAGGCAGTGCTCCGATCTCCTCTCCCTGCAATGCGATGATACCGCACTCGCGCGTTGAATCCATGGAATGTTAAAAAGCATTTTCACTATACATATTTCTGTCCAACAATCGATTAAGATATGATAAAGAGAATGTTTATATGCAATTAAGCTATTCTTGACTCTATATGTCTTCAAAGTTTTTTCAAAACTAAGGGATAACATAATTCAATAAAATTGAAACACTAAAACTGTTTTTTTAAATATTTTTGTGGGTATGTCTAAATATATTCTAAAAATTATTTGTATTCCCTAAGTGTTTGATTAACACTTAAAAATATTTAAAAAATCGAAATCGAAATCATTGCTATATAAAAAATATTTAAAATCGAATAACTAGCATTGCTATAAAAATATTATATATATTATAACAAATATTTTTCTATTTCGTCTAAACTCGTCATACTATGGAGGACGATGGAGGTTATGTGCACTTCATCTATAATAGCTGGATTATAGACTCCATCTGTGGAGTGCGGATGCTAACGAAGCAATGAGATTGTTAGTTTTGGTGTGAAGTCATTAAAAGTTATATGTTGTTTCCCATAGATCTACACCAACTTTAAAGTGACTACGCCGCCGCGGCTGCGCGGAAGTAACGATACTTGTGAATTATGCAAATAAGCATGGCTAAAATTTATGAGTGTATTTTTATCTTTATTGTTGTTGAAGCAACCTTCTATCCCATTGGCCTCACATTGGAGGAAAGCTAAGATTAAAATTATTCACTCTATCAGGTAGAAAACGAAACCGTAATGAAAAGCGGCACGCTTTAATGTAAAGTTTTGGTGACATTTAATGGCAATGCTGCCGGGAATTTAGTTTAAAAGGTTATTGTTATTAAATCTGAAATAAACTTAGAACCTACGTAAAATTGATTTTAAATAAAAACCTATTAGTCTAAAGCTTTTCTATAGCAATATTTCGTTGATTTTCTACTGATCCATTTACAGATGTTTAATTTGTAGATACCATTCACGGCAAGGATAGTGGTTTTTACATTTTCCCTTTTGTTATTTTTTTGAATGCTGAATATGAATAAAATAGGTAGTAAAATCTTTAAGTTTTTTTAAAGTAGGTAAATAACAAAGGCATATGAGCTGTATAAAATTATACAAATACAAATGAAGAATTAAGCCCGCGTTACGCATGAATATCTATAAGAACCAAAATTTCGCCATATAGAAATTCATCATAAGACCTCTGTCATCCAAAGAGAATCCTATACAATGTGACTGTCCTAAAAACGACAAAGGTACCTGTCTTGCATTTAAATAATAATGGCATTAATATTAATTATTACATCAGATATGAAATTTTCACCTATAGATAGCAAGTCGTTACAAATTTTCTGAGCCATTAATTCTCACGAATACATTAACGCGAGGGTCCGAACTCGAAGCCTCGAGATAACGATCTTTCTGATGAGCGGTCAAAAGGGCCCGGCGGTTTTTTGTAAAAAAACTTATCCCGCTTTATCCGTAGGTGATTGTTGTGTCATTATTTATAATAATATAGTTTCCTGAAATAATGGTTATGTGTTTTTTCTGAAAGATATAACCTATTTAAAATTCCATAACAAATAATTTTAAGCTTCGAAATGTTCAATCAATATTAAAAAATAGTTCTATATCAGTGGCGAGGCGACCATACAAGTCGATTCCCACCGAGTTGCCTAACTTTCCCAAGTACAAGTATGAGACCTAAAAAAAAAAGCTCGCCAAGAAGATGTGGAGCTCGAAAAAACAAAGTCAAACAAGGTGTGAGAGCTAAAAAAAAGATCACCAGGAAAATATTTGGGCATAAAATTGCAAAAAAACAAGCTGACATCTTATAGACCTAAAAAAAAGGTCATCGCCAAAATTGTATAGTGAAATTACGAAATACCTTGACATCCTATACCGATTTCCCTAAATATATCGACTTCCCTAAAAATTATCGGCTTTCCTAAATATATATACCGGCTTCCCTAAATATATATCTTAATTTACCGGCTTGCCTAAATAAAATTATCACCCCTCGCCACTGTTCTATATATAGGTATACTGTATATACCTATAGATATACAAAAGATAGAAGTTTTAATCGAAGTATATCTATCTGTAATAGTGAGAAAAAAGATAGAAATGAGATTTGATAAGACAATACGCAGTTGGGTTTCGTCGCTCAACACAATATCTTGTTCAAGCGGAAGACGGAGAACGAAGAGTCTTGATACTACTTCTATAGAAAAAGTATAAAACTGACAAAAAATGTATTTTAACATTAGTACGTGCGGACAAGCACAACAAGTTATGTAATGAACTTATTAATACTTGGTTCTGTTAGCTGACTTAAATAGAGCGTCACTTATTCCGAGAAATCCGTGAAAATAACAAAATAATTAATAACTTAGGTTCTATGTACTATTTCAATAGCGTTTCGGCCGACTTGCTGCTTATTTTTGAATTAATGAATACTGTTTTAATTAATATTGTTTTATTCATTAAAAAATACACAAATTTTTAGATGTTGCTGACGCGCATAAGTGGCAGAATCAAAGCGTTGCAAATGATATGACTCACAAAAAACTTAGACGTCGCCGTTACAATTCTACTAAGATGAAAGGCTTACGCTTGATATTTTCCATTAATTAATTTGACCCGTCCCAATTCATCCGATAGTGCTCAAGCGATCAAAAGTATGATCTTGAAAAATGACACCAGGTCATGTCTACCTCATCTTTCGTCCAACATCCGGTGTTTTAGTAATAGTTATGTAGGTTGCTGATATAAAGAGAAACGCCAATCAAGTTAAAGATTTTATCACAATCTTTGACTCACCAAATTTGATCATAAAAGATGTAAATCAGGTTCATGTTGACCGGGACCATCTCTCCTTTGCAATCTATCCCGATAGATTAGCATCATCCTGAGTTTGCTGTACATAGACTTAAACGCCAATACACTTTACGATATGATATAAAGGCTAGAAAGTACTAATCTATGTGCTGTTAGAATAAAGTGCCATACTAACAGTGATTTCTACAACAGTGATGATAAGGAAGAGGTGATAAAATCAAAGGGCACAGCGAGAGGTACTCTGAAGTACAAGTTTAAGACGACCGCCAATGAATGTAGCAACGAAGTGATTACGGCTTCCACCGTATTGATCGTATGTTCCACGTCCCAGGCTCGCTATCCTTCTATGTAGGTATACTGAATTTACTATTTAGAGCTACTTTCTGCATAGAAAGGTAAATAGAGAAAACATAATGTAATAAATACGCTACACATTTCGCAATAAGTATTATGTATTATATCTATATTGCAATGTCACGAATTCAGGCGGAAAGAAGCGAACGGAGTGTCTAGACACTAGATTCCTTCTGACTACCCTGATATGCGGGGTAAAGCGTGAAGTTGTTTTTTTCATCCCTATTATAACAATACAATAATTATAACATGAAAACTGAATTATAAGTTACGTGACAAATACTTTCTCCGAAAATACTAACTTATAGTTTTGTTTGTAGGCCAAATATTGTGCGTGCGTGACAAAATTATTATACGTACTGGGTAAACCATATTACGGGGAATGGAAATTAATTTTTGTTCTTTTTATTAAGTTCAATATAATAATATAATATATAAAAACATGCTGCCATACAGATGTATTTAACGGAGATAATTTATATTTATGTTCATTCAACAACTGATAGCTAATAGTAGTCCGATATCACATGCACTTATCAATATGGTATAGAGACCTATCTATACGTTACAACATGTTAGCCAGTAGCCATCCAGAAGCCTGGGTGGCTACTATTTATCTATGTATAAATTTAAGCATTGATATTAAATATTGCTAACCTTACAGTAGACCGTGTTCACGGATAGACTATTGTTTATACTATGTATACAATATTTTTCGGGAACAATAATATCTGTGTATAATATACAGATATTATTCAGACATCAATACATCGAGGTAAAAAAAGCTTTAATAATTGAATTATACGCTTCACGCTTCACGCTTTATCCCTAGTAGAGTTTTTATCCCTAATTATACGCAATTCTTTAATTACAAGTTAGTATTTATACGAATACGGAAAGTTGGGAACGAAAATCTTAAGACAGCGGAGTGTCTTTACACTAGGTTCTTAGGTTCCTTCTGCCTACCCTTTTATGTGTGAGCTAGAGCGTGAAGCTAAAGAAAGAATAAGAAAGGGAAAGGGTGGGTGGTAAAGGTTAAAAACCTGGCTTACATGTCATCAAACCGGAACACATCATTAGATATTTTGCGGTTCGTCTTTGACATGATAGTAGTCGCGAGCTAGACGGAGGACGAAACTCCTACCACCTCACTACTGGGATACCCGCCTCTTACGGGACGCTACCCAGCGGCGGAGGGGAATTGTATTCTAACCCCGTCCCCTTACAGGGAAAGAATATTAAAACCATACAAATATTTATGCCCAACACTAAATCTTAGGCATTGATAAGTAATAAGTCCGTTTTTGTAGCTTCATAAAGATCACAAATCATATTGCTTGGGACTGTGTGGCGTAAGTTATCTAATGTAGCTCCGACTAATACGTAATTGACATACATACGATATATATTTGGAGTGACCTGCAGACTTGTTTAATAAAGGTTATCCCACATAACAGGGTAATCAAAGTTAAGCTACGAAGACACTGCGCTCGACGCTATCCGTCCGAATTGAGACGTTCGAAAATTGACGTCAAATATCGGAAATCAACGTCGCGCTTTCGTCTTATTAGAGTGGAAAAATGAAAATAATTTAAAAATGTTTGATGCCGTTCCACTGCACCACGACGGTCTGTAATTTGTATTATCTATACGTATATAAATAGTGTAGGTACACTATATCTCAATCATATATGCATGTGCCTAAGAGCCCAGCATATCCTAAGACGACACTTTATACGGTGATTACTTCTACGTGTTGACTAATCGCATTTATCTCTACAATCAAACAGGAAACTGCAACATCGCTTTATATAAAACAAGCTATAATAAAAAGAAATAAATGAACACTAAATATTAAACTGGGATGGCGCCGCAAAATCGGGGAAATTTAGATTTTAATCCTTTGACTTTAACACAGTCATAGTGGTTCTAGAAGACAATCTAATATTGACTACGTATGTAGTTCACTTTTCGCGTGGTTCTCAAAATTTTATAACAGCATAACTGAACGTCATCCTTTATTTAACCACACGGGAACGCCTATACAGCCACATCACATGCCAGAAATTTAAACACCCGATCTTCAAACGCTATTATCTCGCATTCGCCAACAAATTTTTGCTTCAGCTTCTCTCTTTATTTCGCATAGCAGGGTAGTTGAAGAGAACTTAGTGTAAAGACACTCCGATCTCCGTTGTCTGCCCGATTTTTAGACATTGCATGTTAAGTGGCAGAACTCAATGTTGCGCTTTATCTGACCGGAGCGGAGAAATGAAAGTCCCACGAGTGGGAATCGAATAGCCAAACGTGTTTATATTCAAATGATATCCCACTACGTCATGATGGCCTCACAAACAAACTTTAGTTTTAAAAATATTATGTTTTAAAGTACATATTTACAACGATTCTTAAAGGAATCGTTTTAAGAATCAATAGAATTGCAAGAAGAGCTGAAACACTGAGTAAAAACTTCAATATCTTCGTTATTATTCCATTTACACATTATCTCTACATCGCTCTAAGTAGCCCACACTCTGTTATTTCATGAAATTTAATCTTAAGGCAAAGAAGTACTTAGGTACTTCTTGATTTAGATCGTTTCCTTGTTTTAATTGCTTTGTCGAGGTTGTAAAGAAAATCTATCAAAATAAGATTGTAAGATTATCGCGTGAATATAGCTCAATCGAAAAAGAAATGTATGTTGTGTCACTACAAAGTCCTGAAAAATGTGTGTGAGAGAAATTTGTCATGTAATTATGTAATCAGAACTTCTAATATTCAGTAAATTAACAGTAAAGAGTGATACCACGGATTACTTTTAAATTTTGATACAAACCTGTGTAGATACAAAATGGTGCGTAACAAAACGACGTACCGTATTTTTAAATTGAAAATCTACATATCATCTTTTTAAATGAAAGTATCTGTTACCAAGACAACCATTCCCTAAAACATTCAGCATTGTCTGGTTGCGTTATAATCTGATACGCATATGCTGTAGCAACAATGTACACCGTTTATATATTACAATTCAGGCGACGTATTGAATGATAGGATCATAAATCAAACGTGACGCGTTGCAAATCGCATCGCGTTGCAAACGGTGTACATTTATGGCACCATATCTCCCTGCAGCGTCGCACCAGAGGAATAAATAAATATGCGCGCCGCGCCCGCATCCGGAGGCCCTTCACGTCGCACGTAATCCAAAATGTCCGTTTATTTTTTTCTATGTGAGTCGTGCGGGCACAAAAAACAAAGCGCGGATCGAGCGTGGCGGCCGTGCAGAGCGAGAGGGCGATACGAGCCGGCCGGTCCGCCGCGGACGGGGCGCGGCTCGGCGCGCTGCCATTGGCCGCCCGCTCTCGTCGCCCGCCTATATAAAATACTATTCGCGCTCACCGGCCCCCTCTCGCTCCCCGCGCACCCCCAAATACCGACCTTTCACGAATGCCGGACCGATTCGATACGACCGAAAATGCCTTAGTTACTAAACGCGCGCGCTGTGGACCTGACGTTTTCGTCGTTTGTTTTACTGCAAGTGTAAATAACAAGTTTATTACCAGAAACAAAGTTTGTGTTTGACTTATGAACTTTGTGGGCGACGAATATTGAAAATTGGATATCTGTCACAATATTCAGGTAAAACTTAATTCCAACTATACCAGCCAATATGTAGACATAGATAAAAAAATAATTACAGCGCTATCTATTTGATAGGACAGTAAAAAGTCGTGCAATACGCGAGCGTTTTGGAGCCGGATGATCGAACGTAAAAGCGGTGTCCTCGTAATCAACGTAGGCCGGTCGGTGCGGCAACGGCGCGCGTAAATAATAGGGTAGGCACTCGGTCTTTCTCTCGCAGCTGGCGCAGAGCGGCAACGCCGCGCGCGACCGTGCCTCCACCGCGCTGCGCCACGCCGCGGCACCGCGCCACCGCACCGCCGACGTGGGGACGCAATATACCTACTATACCGACACTTACTTCATTTACACTATGTTCACGTTTCTGATAATCACATTACGTCTATAAAATTAAAAATTATCAACACCACAATTCATCCTCATTTGTCTCGGTAATTGATCAGTCATTATGTAATGTATTATATACTTTCTTTATATGCTATATATAATATATAAAATATAAGTAAAACGACATTGTAATATCAATATTTGATGAGGACACATAATAATATGTTATAATAAAAGAATATAATAGGACGGCGTGCTCTGAAAATTCAAAACACTGATGAAAATAAAACTTGTTTACAGATATCGAGCGGGTGTTTGTGAGTGCGTGGCGCACTCTATCGGGGTTTAGGAGCGTGAGGTCGCGGGGCGCGCGGGGCAGGGACTTCCTCCCCCTACTTCAGTTGCTGCTGCGAGTTCACTGAGAGAGGACGTTTCGTCGTGCAACAAAATTCGAGAAGCGTTCGCGCGGCAACTTTGAACGCTGACAGTGTACGGAGAGTGAACTGTGATAAAGAAATGTGTGTCGGATTGCGGTGCCATACAAATTGGATGCAGTGAGAGGATCACACTAATTGGATTGCAGTGTTTTACGGATTTTTGTGACTGTTTTAATCATCCAAGCTGGGGATGCATAAGATGGAGCTCGGCGACAGCGTGTACGCCGCTGAGCGTATCATGAAGAAAAGAATTAGAAAGGTGAGCTTACTTCTTTGCGAAAGCGACCACAGCAATATATGTTCTTGACTTGCGAAACAATCGAGATCACATACCCGCCTAATATTGGTGCGCTTTATTGTGAACCGCTTATTTCGCAATTTGCACGCTTTGCTTGCATCAAAATATAAACAAATTAATACTTAGTATATGAAAAGGCATGTTTCTTTCGTACTTTAATACATATTTGGTGTGTTTAATCCATGCATTGTGAACCAAGAGCAGCTGTTCAGAAATTATCGCGAGGATTTCTGAGTTCCTTTACAACGCATGTTTTCGTCCCTTATTATTATCATAGCTCCCCTCGCGGCTTATATTCGGAGACTTGGGGCAATGAGAAACATAATGCTTTTTATGAATAATGCCGTTCTTGAGATCACACTCTGTTCTGATAGTAAACAAGTTTCTTACATTCTACAAGGGGACAGCCGTATCCGTGTAGTCTTAGTTGTAGTTTTGTTACTAACCTGCTTATCATTTAATACATACAAAGTAGTCTCTATTTAGAATTTTTGCGCATGTTTTGAAATTAAAAAAAAAACAGCTTGATACTTGTTCTCGCATAGCAGAATATGCCGGCTAGAATTAATATCAAGGCACTCAATTCTCTACATTCCACCGGAGTTTTAAAGAGATTGAGTGGCAGAACTGAACGCCGTTTAACTAAACCGTAACCATCGTGTTTACAGTCAGGCGTATTTCACTGCATTACAATAGCACATTTTGAATTATTTGTTCTGTTATTTTTAAAATTACTATCGTACTCTTTATTTCAATAATTTTGTAAGCGGAGATGATCAAGGTAAGTGTAGATTAGAAGTTGGACTTGAGACCTAGTTTATTAACAAGCAGTATCAAGTATAAAACAAACATTTGAAATTGATTGACAAGTGCAATTTATGTTGTGATACTTCTAGTACTTAGTAAATGTGATAAAGGTAAGTTTAGAATATGTGATAAATCATACAAATATAATAATATTAAATGTCCTTATAAATTTAACCAAGCTATTTTTTTAAAAACCTTACCATAAGATAAGTGCTTCATAATAGTTATTGTGGGGCATTTTGGGCTTCATGTTAAAATGTCATTCTTACTGTATCATTTGTGTTCTATAATAATTTAATATTGAAGTAGGTTCAACATCAATATTTTTTTTATACTTACTAGATAGCAATATTAAAAAAAAAACAAACTGCAATATTTATAAATATCATTTAAATAGAACATCTAAACGTTACTAGGGCAACTATAATTCTAATACACATTGAATTCAATACTTTTAATTTTTTTTTTAATAAGTACTTCATTTGTTATTAAATACTAGTTTATTTCCCACTTTCACAAGTCCCCATATATATTTTTGTAAATCCTCTAAATCTTATATTAACATTAAGTTTTTACATATTTTCAAATATCATTATTCTGTTTTATTTCTTAATTTTTATAATTTAACTTCTCTGAAACTGGAATGTGAATGAAAACAACTATGAAACTCAGCGCACGATACATGCAGCGCCATCTATCGAATGTAAACTAAACCATATTATGTAGAGACGTTCAGTGATAAAGTAAATTTAAAAATAACTAATTCTTCTTTGATAAGATTATTTTTTTATGAATTAATATCCGCTCTATCTACTAATCTTATACATTTCTTTACATACCTACATACAAAGAATAATCTAATTTACCAGTTCATATAACGTCAAAATATATTTACAAATGTTGCTATTTGAAGCACAATTTGTCTTTCTAACAATTAATAACACAAAAATAATAAAACGCCGGCAACGTTCAAAGAAAGTAAGTCACTGTAAAAGGACTTAGAGTATTGTTTAATTAACCTCCATTTATTATTCCATTCATTGCTTCATAATTCATTGCCATCCCAAAAAAATTCCAGTGGCTTCTCTAGCGCCGCGTCAAATTTCGGAAACTTTAATAGCGTGCTACATTTGTAAAAGCAGGATTAAACCTTATCTTTAAGTGTTATAGCGGCCATTTCACGATACGGCTGGCACACCTCGCTATCTGTCAGAATGGCTTAACATAAACGAAACTGCCGCGTTATAGCAATATGATTCTTATTCCTTACTAATACGTCTGAAATTGGAAAAAGTGCGTTATCTTAGTATAGAAACTCCTTCACAGCGCTGTAGTCCTGGTATCTCGAAGCAAACGCGCCAGTATTCGGCAATGACCGAACCCACGTCGAGCGCGCATGCTCCCCGCCATTATCATCAGCCAATCAGCGTCGAGCACATTGTGCCGCGCGAAAATGACCCATAAATACATACTCGTAAACAGCTCAATCTTTAAAATCATTTACTATGTCATAAACAATAACAAAATATTTACGAGATCTTTCTTAAATAAAGTAATATTCTACTGTCTATTGCTTATTATTGTATTCATTTCTAGTAAATTCCATTTCGTACTTTGTTAAAACCGAATACCCATCGAAATAATTCAGTGATTATTGGTTAGATGGCGCTATTCGGAATATTTATCTAAAATGTTATTTAAAAATAGAAATGGTCTCAATTTGCTCAACATTGTTAAAATTTCACAGATAATATATAATTTGACATACTAAAAAATATAATAAAAATAAAAAAAGTAGCGTATAGATTTCAATGTATCGAAATGACACGTGTAAATAAAACGCAGGAGGTTGCATAAACACTTAAAAATTTAAACATGTTGTTTTAGGCGTAGAAAAGCGCCGTAGTTATACTTTAAATTATAAAAAAAACAGATAATGACAGTTGTGCCACACCAAATGTTAAACCGATATTGATTAAATAATTTACGATAGACCTACAGCGTTCTTGTACATTTCTATGTGTAGAAAAGAGTGACTTATTTAAATATCAGTCACTTTAAATGACAAGAAATTCGAGCTCAATAATTATCTGAACAAGATTCGGCTGAAATACGAAATACTACGTGATTACTGTCTTGAAAAGTCACATGAGTGAGTATTAAAGTTTCAGTTTATCGAAAATAACGGTCCTTTTTTGTAACTATAAAAAACAATGTCAGTGACGCACGACGAGGATATCAACAATTTGATACGAATAGCTGCACTCGGAAGCAACACAAAGCCACCAAATTTTCTATAAATAATCGCTTGACAATGCTTCGACGTAATTTTATCCATCCCTATATTTGAATGAAATAAAAAAGATAAAGGAGAAAAGAGAAATCTGTGGAGTCATATTGTACGAACTACTTTTTATGTTTATTTAATATTTAATTGAATCTTTAAAGGCCCTTGACATTTTTAAATTAGCGTTCATCAATAATGTCCCTAATTGTTGTTAACCTACTTATTCTTTTTTTTATTAGGTAGTAACTTTAATACACTCCAATTTATACAGTCATATATCTTATACTATTGATTGTAATTTCTATATATTATTATATCACAAAAGATAAATGAGGATAAAGATAAATATATAATAACAATTACTTGCTAAGGCAGAACAACGAATTAGTATCACGACATTTATTAAGTTGTTTAAAGGTACATTTTTTGTTTCTTAAATCTCTTAAAAAGATATTCTACAGACTCCGCAGTTCGGAATCATGTCATCAATTATAACGGGGTCTTATATACACGTTGCGTAGGTACTGTTGTTCGCCACCCCTCGTATAATATAAAAACTTTTTCTATGTGAATAGTCCCCCCTATATTTAGAAAGCATACTTAATCGCATACACGTACGCTCCGAATATTAAAGTAGTGAATGGGGAAACGTCATATTGCAGTCCCCGGTCCCCACACAATGAGTGTGGACTGTGGAGTCGGCATTGTCTGTCACGCACACTCATGCACGACACATTCCGTTACTACGAAGTACGAACAGACACCGCTGAGAACTAACGATCAGATGATCGACGCGGCCGCGGTAATCTCGCTTCTAGATATCTCGTATTAGAGGTCGATTTGTAAGATACTATCCACAATAATGCAGTCGAAACGAGACACTTTTATCCTCGACACTGATCTCATTTTTTTAAAGATTGCGCTTTGTTTTCGTAACGTCTTGGGTGCAATGCGTTTTGCAACATCAAAGAATTGATGCCGTTCCCGGAGCTCGTCGTAAAAACTGGAGTATCAGGCGAGTTGGTGCGGCGTCATTATAATAATGCGCCTCTCGTCTCACCGGCGCGGGCGGTCGTTATGCCCCCTGCATTATTATGTAAATACAAAAAGGAATGGTTACTTTTTTACTGCAGCCTTATCTGATGCAGATAAGAATTGTAATTAGAGTATTTTATAGAAACGGCTTTGAAAATGATTTATTCCCACATTAGCCACAGGATGTTAATGTTGTTCGAACTTTTTGACCCATACGTAGAAGTTGCGGCTGAAGTTACATCTACTTATTACTAGGTAAATGGTGATGCATAGGGAAGATTACAGTAATTTATAATATAAGTACAATATTTGCACATTGTTTAACATTGTACGACAATGGAATCTAATCAGTATAGTTGTTATGAAGGGTCGGTATAGGGTCAGGGAATCAGAAAATATTTGTTATATCTCCCCCGACCCTCGTGTCAGAGCCACCCGTTCGGTATTGTGTTTTTTTTCTTATCTGTCCTGACCTAACTTCGGTGCTCATCCCGCCGCGGGTTGTGATCCTCTTAATTGAGTTATTACTGACGTATTTATTTTGGGATTATACTAAGCGGTTACGCAAATTGAACATACAAAATTTCTATTTTTTTTTATAAGTATGTGAGTACCTATGTCAAATTGATGATACTAAATAAAAGGTTTCATTTTATTTTGAAATCGATACAACTTTGACATGTATACCTTCTTAATATTCCATTAATTATCACACTACAACGATAAAATGAAATTTCGATATAAGATATTTATTTCAAGTTTGAGCCCTATTTTTATTTGCGTTAAAAACTACAAATTAAGTAACGTTACGTATAAACGAGTAATTTTAAATAATTCCCATCAGTTCAGTAGCTCAAGTGGCTATCAGCCAGGCGCGTCGCTTGACAGTGCATCGATTTAATTGTCGCAGAGTCGATGACCGTGGACCGCTAAGTGCACTTACCGTGCCGCCACTAAATGGTAACAGTTTCTCCTTATCATTAAAACCTTATAAAATAATAATTAAACATGTGATTCAACTTTTGCCGAAATCGTAAAAAGTGCCGAATTCGTTCCAAAAGAATTGAACTGGCGTGTCATATGCTTACCAAAACGAGTGCAAGTATGATATGTAGTAATACGGTTCAATAGTTTTTAATAGTTCACAATTAGATCGAATATATAGAAAGTGTAATCAATTGTACGCGTAACTAATTCTATTCACGCCTCATCGTAAACAATCAGAGCATACATAAATCAAATATGAATAACAAGACTGGCGTCCTTCCCCAGTAACAGCTGGGTAGAGACTGACGTGCGGTCGTGCGCGCGTCTGCAGAATGCCAACAGACTTGCTTACCTTGTCTGACATATCAATTTTCTCTTGCCCACTCAGCGTTTGCGAGCGCAATTCGCGTTAACTCCTCGCCGTATCTGCGCTCCTAGTACTTATGTTACAAAAGAATACGCGGATATTGCCCACGGATAATTTTTTATTGAAGGTAGGCAGGCAAGGCATTCCTGAACTTTTTGTTTTCAAACTGATTAAATAAATCGATTCAATCGTATCACGTGACCGTGAGATTTATATTGAACGAATCGACTTGTTATTAATGAAACAATATTATGCTTTTTTATTGAGGCATTAAGTGATTTAGATTGCTTATAGTAAATCCTATCTTCTTTTTGTTTAATTTAACCCAAGTTAAATATAATTACAGTTTTTGTTAACATCAAGTAAAACCTTAATTACTATACATAAAAAAAAATTCTATGACCACTTACAAAATAAACGTATGTACTGTGACGTTACGGCATTTATGACTCTACGTAACAATCCACTTGGTTAACAGTGGAGGCCGATAGACATGTCACGTGCGTCTCCACGGAGGTCTGTACGTGGGCAGAATACATTAGGTTCCGTACAAATTTAGCATGACAAAATTATTAGGTACGTTTCAACACTAACTCGTTGCGGCTTTATGTTTAACTGTAGGGCATTAAGATGAAATAGTGTCCCTTTTATTGTCATTATAAGACACTAAAACGTTTTAGTGACTATCCGGCTAGGGATAAAGCGTGAAGCTAAGCTAGGTTTTAACAAAAAAAGTACTTAGAGTTCATTTTTCTCTTGAGGTATATCAAAGTGTATATGTAACTCGATTTATTATCAATATTTATTACCGAGTCATCGGATCAAATGTAATTTTAATCATACGACCATTACATCAACTCGCCTTAGGGCTTTGCTCATCCTGTTTCCTCCCTATCATCCTTTTAGCGCCTCTAGAGGGTTTGAAATTAAACATTGGATTCTGATTTCATAGAAATATCTACTCTAACGTATTGCAATTAGAAATATTTTTCTGTGACGTTTAATTTAAAACATTCCAATATAGAACTTGAATTCATTATTCTTATCACATTATAGGTATTTAGGCATGGCAATTTGTCGCTAAGCCTTTCTTTACGCTTTGAAATTGTTAATTTATTTTAAAAAATATTTTATAAATATTTCTTATTAAAAACATATTTAGAAACCTATAAAAAATTGTTATTTTTTAACATTATTTTTAAAGATAATAAGATTTGCGGTGATCCTAGTTTTGACCAAGGCTCGACTTTGTGTGCAAAATCCAATTTTTCAAAAATCTTCTAGTATTCTTTACAAGTATAGTTTCCGATTGGTTTTTATTAAAACTGATATACCTATATAACTTCAATATAAGAAAATTATTCTAATTATCATAAGCGTCCGAAATCAATAGACATGCACGTCGGTAACAGAGGTAGTTATTTGAAGTGGCAATAAAAAGGATAGTGTTAATTGAGGTACGAAGTGTCGACGGTCTCGAGCCGTCTACGATGCGAACGTTATAGGGACGACGACACGGTCACACGCCTTATCTTCTCAATTTGTATTAAATAATGGAAATTCTCGTTACTTAGACACTTTTTACCAATACTTATTTAGTTAAAAACAATTATTTGGCTAGATATTTGGTTAATATAATTCAGTATTTTCTTTGTTCGTTCAAGGTAATTCACGACTTTTAAACCATTTTTTTTATGTTAATTCAAATTATAACATAAAAATATATCTAAGTACATATTGATATAATAAGTTTTTTGCATACGTAATTTTAAACACAAAAGGTTTCTCTAAAGAGAAAATCATGTCCATGTTCTCTTTAAAACAATCTTTTCCACGGACATTCACAGTCGAGATTCGTATTTAAACGCCTGATCGGTCCCCGTGGACTAGGCGGCTCCCGGGCCATTAATCTCACCACCCTCCTGCCTCCCTCCGACCCTTCTACTGGAGTCGGGCAGCAATTTGTGACTTGATAGACGACACAATATGCTTGTCTCGATAAAGCTTGGAAAATATCACTTGGTTTACTTGTTACGGCCAATCGACACCTAACTAATAAATATTTTTGTTATACGTAGAACTTACCCTAATGCATATAGTAGTAGGTACTCATACTTCTAATATTTTGTAAACATGATATAAAGAACTTACTTAGCAGTGTTAAATAAAAATATTAACTAAATACTAAAATAGCGACATTGGTTGAACATAATAACCAGAACAAATATTCTATCATCTGCAACTCTGAAACGTAGATATCTGGCAAACATCCAACAGTGCTATTTAATTGACCTACCTCACTTCATTATACATTAAACGCTTGTACTGCACCTACAATTGGTATAATAAAATAACTTCGTTATATTTACATAATAAACTATTAGGTTCTATAATCATCCCATCTTTTACCGGGCCATTGTATCGTCAGAAGAGTTGGCATCCGTCCAACTGAGCTCTCTGAACGGCGCTCGCTTAAAAGTAGCATAAACATAACAGCGCTCGTAAAATATCTTCACTATACGAAATTCTTAGCTTTTAAAATGATTGATATGTCCGTACGAAGAACTTTATAAACTTTATGATTACCCATTCCATTAAATTTCTTATTCACTTTTATTTTTAAGTTTATCTTTCGCTTATTTTCGATATCATTCGAAGCATAATAATAATGAATATTCATGTAACAAAATAATTTATTATATGCCATGACATCAGCCACAATCTGTTATCTCATATACATTATACAAGCCTATTGCCTATACAATTTACCTCCATCACTTTTCCTAGTTCTGCGGAAAGGCGATACGTTAGGATCGTATGACCTTCCCGGTAAACGATCGCTTTCCGATTTAGCAGAATCATTGTATGTTGTTAAGCAGTGGAATGAATTCCTGACATTGTTTACGGTGACCACTGATCCTGGTATAGGTTCAATTCCAAATTTTATACAGACTCAACATTTGACACTTCACCCGTAATGTGACAAAAGCGTTATCAAATTATGATGCGACTGGTAAGGACAAAACGTATTTTGTAAACTATTCTTAATTTATACTAAATGCCTCTTGTAAAAGAGTTACTGCATTGGCGTCAGGTGGCACCGGCCGTAAAATTAATAGCCAAAACATTTTGTCCTTACATGGAAGCACAAGACTATGGAACCGGGTAAAAATACAAGGGCGTACCCCTCATGTGACGCGAATCCCAATTGCCTGAACACCCAAGATTGCACGTCTTGGCGCAGAAAGTAAGGAGACCCGACCCCAAATAATAGGAAAAGGGCTAGAAGAAGAAGAAAAGGACATAATTTATAGTATGAAAAGAACGGATATATTAATCAATAAACCTCGAACTACGCCTTAGAAGTAAACGAGGAAGTTTACATCAATCTATTTCCTTCGTACATTTTTGTTAAACTTGTCCACTAAAGTTAATGAATGGGCTTTATACAAGTTCTCGTTTTTGCTTAAACAAAGGTACACAGCGCATGATTAAAATTTCATCCTCTAAGTCGAGAGCACTCTTAAATTATTTAGACTATAACGTTACAAATATGAATTTTCCTAAATAAAAATATTTTTTTGAACTCTTATAACATTTATAATTAAAGTTTATAATTTTCCTGAAATAGTAATTCTGTATAATGATACTTTTAATTCTTTGTCTCATATGAAAATATATGTTCCGTTTTATAATAACATAATGATAAAATTTTCTCAAATGTAATATAATTTATACCTACAAGGAGATGAATTGTGTACAAAAGTACCAGTGACTGTATCTATCCCACTAATTGCATTATTTTCTCTAATATTTAGTACCTTTATTTCTTAATAATTACCCTCTTAAATTCCTAATAGTACATTTTTAAAGACAGAGAACCTAGGCACGCAACACGACCATGTTATAATACTGTTAACTAATATTTTTTTATAAAGCAAATCGAATCAACAATAAAATTGATATATTCAATAACATTCATACAAAACAAAATCAATCATAGTTATTTAGGCGGCAAACATTACTAGCGTGAAAGCTTACGTTCGACCTTTAACACACGTTAACTGATTTATCGGCGCAATCATTCAATGCAGATCAGGCACAATATTCAAATATGCGGGCTTCTCTAACGAGGCACTTACGAGTGTTCCGATTATAATCTGTTATTTATGTTTGTTATAATAATATCCTTACTAATATTATAAATTCGAAAGTAACTCTGTCTGTCTGTTACGCTTTCACGCCTAATTCACTGAACCGATTTTGGTGAAATTTGGTGTAAAGATAGAACTGAACTTAGGAAAGGACATAGGATACTTTTTATCGCGAAAAAAATGATAGAGGGGGTTGAAATAGGGGATGAAAGTTTGTATGGAAGTTCCTTATTGTCAAACATAAAATCATGTAAGATTGTCTAACTGTTTACAACTTTGACTCATAAACCACTTAACCAATTTTGACAAATAGTCTAGACCTTGGGAAAGACTATAGGATATTCCTTATCATATCGCGCGATATAACCGAATTTCACGCGGGCGAAGCCGCGGGCGGAAAGCTAGTGTATATATATACCTACCTACTTAATTTAAATTACTATATTTATATGAGCCATCTGTTTAAGTGTTGAAAATAAGAATCGTTAAAATGAAAATAAGAATCGTTAATTCCATTAAAAAAAATTATAAACATTATACACGCTAAAAAATCTTAAGCAAACATTTTAGATAAAGCAAACATACATGTTACTAAGACAAAACGTATTTTACGAGTCAACGAGTCTATTAATTAGCAAATAAGTATAATACCTAATTATTAGTTTAGCTTAACCTGTTTTAAGTAAACTGTTAAACACAGAAAGCAAAAAGAACTTACGTCTCAGGCCTTCTTGGAGTAATTTTTTTATCGTCTTGCGATTCTGACAAGCGAGAGAATAACGAAGGTACTATTTAATGTGAGCTTGCTGAGTTTTCATTTACAATATAAAGCTTTCTAAGCTCAATGTGTTGTAATTTCAGTGTAAACTTTTGTTTTTCAAAGTTCTAAAGTGAGAGAATATGTTCCATCGCCCAAAATTACAAAATTTGTCCATCCATGCCCTAATAATACCTACGAAAGATCTTTAATTTAAATCATACAACCTAATTAAAAATAAACATAGATATAAGTCGTAGAAATTCAACTACTTGGTAAATTAAACTGCGGAGCAAAAAACAATTGCGGCATTAAATTTTGTTAGTTCACAATGTAATAACTTATTCCTTGATATTGTAATGTTGTGTTAACAACGGACTTGGCATGATTTGGGATAATCTAGGTATATATAAAACGTGAAACAAAAACTTTTTTACGAAAATTATGCGGATGGAGGAGCATGAAACACTTATAGTTTATATAGAGAAGGAGTGCAAAATGCTAATATATTTTTTAAATAATGCATAAAAAGTATATTAAATTAATAAAGGAAACACACTACCATGATTTCACATCCATGTTTATATATAGTGACATATAGGTCACTACGCAATGCGTTATTAACACATTTACAGGGACACTAGTAGTTATATTATATGTTGTTGGGTATATAGCAATTATTGTGATCAAAAGAAAGTGACGTCAAGTAAAAAAAAACTACCCAGCACAGTTTGGGACAAAGTACGTCTACGTAAAAAAACTTAGTATTCCTAATGTAATACCTATGTAAATCTTGTGTTATATTTGCTATACTGGAAAAGATTTCAATTTGGTCATGTAAAGTGAACCAACTAATCATTATACTGTCGAAATTTTTCAGTCTGTGCTTAGAATACATTATTGCTTCAAAATTAAAAGATCGCAAATTATTACGCTTTAAAAAAAGACATACGTAGGTAACGTTAGATATGATGCAAATTGAATCTGAAGCATAGCTTAACTTTGTGTAACAGTCAAGTGACAAAATAATTAGTAAAATGGTTTAAGAATTTAATCACTAATTTAATATATCTAATATGAGCGTTAAATTTAATTGTTTATATAACCATTTAGGCTGTCTCTACATGGCTTCTAGATGTAATAACTCATAATCTGAGAAGAAACTGATATTTATCTAGTTCTTGTTTATTTGAAGTGACTTTGGACGATGTCGTGCCGAAACTGCCGCTGTTATCAAACAGGCAATGCAATCATTTTCACCTCCGATCCTATTATTATTGCACGGCGTGAGCGACTTTTTAACTGCCCGAAATATTTGGCAAAATTTCCATTTGACTATTACTTACTATCTTATTGACACATTTATATATGAGCTGTCAAAAAAAAACAGTATAAACCATAAAGTGTTCTTTTGCAACAGATTTTAACAACCTCAACAATACTATAAAAGCACCTATATATAGAGGTTTCCATCACACAAAGAAGGCTAACAGAAGTTAGATCATATTTAGGAAACCAATATTTTAAGATAGGTACAATTTTTGTACAACATTGAACATTGTTATGTTTCGATCTTCTAAATCATAGACGTAAGAAAAAATCCTAGTGATAGATCGTCCATCCCACTGTACTCTTCTTTCATTACATCGTCTTTGCTCACGTGGACGAAAACATAGGGCCTCATGTTAAACAAAGTGAAGTCAAATACGTGTCTTAACAAAAGTCTATTGTTTAAACAGCGCTGTTATTCGAAAAGAAGAGAATAGTGAAAAATGTTTGTATCACCTAATCGTGATTTATTTTTATTTTACTTATAACCTAAAGGTTTTTCACTTTGACTCGTCCTGAGCTACCAGCATTTTACCATACAAAACCTTCTTTTGGGTCAAATCAAAACAAAAAAGCCTTGGTTCTCGCTGACAAACTCCTGTTAACGATATATCGTCTAAGCGATTATTTATAGAGTATTTGAAATCTACGTCACAACTGTAGTCTCACACGTTTACGTCATATTACGCACTGCGTATTTGTCATATAGGAACAATAAAGTTAGATGCAGAAATCTAGTTTCAAGCGTAACTTCTGCTTAATTCCGTTATATTTTAAAGCAAGGTACTTTTCTTCATAATATTGGCGTCCTCTAGAATTGTTTTAAATGTGTTTTACTCTAGTCTACAGTCTTAGATTAAAATAAAATGAAAGCTATGAGAGGAGTGAAATCATTACCATATTATCTCTCATATAACCACTCGGCAAGAGATTTTCAGATACGAAATGGCAGGCTTGGAAGTAATCTGATATCATCCTAATATAAAACATATATTAATAATTGCTGATTAACTCGTTAATTACTGCAATCTGCTCTAATTGGCGTCTATGATCCCGAGACGTGGTCCGCCCATGGCAATACTACAACCATCAAAACTACTATTTTATATATACGCCCAGTTCAAAGCAATTTGTACCTTATAGTATTGTATTAGAGGTAGGCGGGCCGCATGGGCATGTTGGTGGGCTCGGGCCAGGCGTTGCGGGGGTGGAGGCGAAAGGAGCGGGGGCGAGGCCCCTCTCCCTTCGCCCCGCCCGCCGTCCAATCACCGCTCAGCCGTACGACTTCACCTTGCCCGTACGTCCCAATGATCCTTTTTATTTTTTATACACTGGACCACGTTTTTGTTTAGTTTTCGAGTTGATATTAGTTTTGACGATATAATTATATGTATACTGTTCTGTATTAATATTAGTGAAGGATGATGATTAACGTCAAGTTTTTTTATTATGATTTTTTAATAATTATTATTTAATATTAAGCAAATACTGAATGCAATTAACTTAAAAAAATGAAGATGTATGCTGTTTTAACTTTTTTATTTTAATTAAGCGTGTTCTTTCTATATTCAGTAAATGCCTTTGTCTATATTATCTACTTGTAAATATTTACATGATAGTCACTTGAATGTCTTTTTAAATACAATTAGATATTTAAATATATTCTTAGCATATGAAGCTTACTTTTCATTTTAATTACTATTTTATTGTAATTTCTTCATAGAAATTTGGCCAATGAACTAAATATGTGTTAAACATTTGAGTAATTTTTGTCGTCGGAAACATTTTGAGGGTTAAACTATAACGTTGAATATGAGCTTACAGATATTACTTAGTTATAAATATCTGTAAGCTCACCGATAAGTTTACCATTCTATGACTTAACGTAAAGTTATTGGTTATTTTTAATTTGATTTCTTACATATTTCACAATGATATTGTAACTAGAGCTAACGTTATTGATATATAACATTCATATTTTGTTTTAAGATAATTTCTAGGATCTAGGAAGGTTTTGTGTACAAGTAACACTTGCTCACAGAGGTATGCCATATTTGTACTCAAAATTATAAATCTCAGTAAAATAGTGAAAACCTTTAGAGTCTTGCGTATGATGTTAGTTTAAAAAAGGATGCGGAATTCGTCCTATAGGAGGCCAAGACTTTATAAAGCCTCGCTTACAATACTTATTTGAATATTATGCCTAGTTGGTTGGTATGGGTTGTTGGTAGTAATAAAACGTTTGTATAACCAACTATCTTCAAGAAAAATTAGTCGTAGAAACTGTATATGACGGCAGAGGAAATCAAAAAGCAAAAATGATTTTATAAACGGTAAATTTTATGATGCATCCAGCATATTGAGCAGCAACATATTGAGTAGTTATCGATATACTTATAATAACCTAATAGTAAAAAGATTTTCTTTCAGTAATGAAATTAATTAGAGATTAATCAAAAAATTCTCGTGAACGGACGTTTGTACAAAGTTACAACGTTCTCTAATTCCTGACTCACCCTTCATTACTAAAACCAATAAGACGCGAGGGTTTCAGGCAAATCAAACACTTAGAAACGCCCTATGTGCTATAAGCTTTAAGTAAAACTAATCTTTATGGCTTAGCAATAAAGTTTATTTTGGTTTACAGTATTGAAAATGGTTTAAAGAGAAAGGTTCGTAATAAACATTGAATTTTATATTGGATCGTACCCGCAGTAATTTGTGTCGCCACAGGTGTTCGATATGAGATCTGTTTTGGTCACTGAAGGAAAGAAATAAATTACACTCCTTGCTTATTAAAGCTTACGTTAATTTTTAGTTAGTTAATTATTATAGATTAACAATCTGACTAAATAAAACAGAAATTCCAAAGATCAATGGTTTATCACACATACCTATATTTACTTGTTTTGCTTATCTGTGAGCTAGCTATAATCAAGTCATAGAATATGACAGATTATCTGAAAGGATAATATATATATATATTTTTTTATGGAAAGGTCAACGCAAACGAGCGTTCGGGTCACCTGAAGGTAAGTGATTCCCGCCGCCCACGGCTCCGTGTAACACTAGACCGTGTAACATATATTTAAAAAAAACATTAAAAAACCTATAAAATGATATCTGCTTTAATTACACAAACCTACTTTTGGTAACTACTTATTATTATAAAAAGCATGTTTTATATCGTTCTTAATTTATATAAGTACCTATATAACAATATATTTGCCACATGCATTCAGCTTAGTGCATGTTATTTTTTGGTGTGTAACGGCATGTTTTTTGTGTTATGGGGTAAGTTTTGGGTTCGATCCCAGGGGAGATAGCCGACAGCTGTTTCGAGCAGGTGCGCCCAAATTGCAAAGTCGAATCGACCTGCGACTGTATTTTATATTAAATTTAGTAGAAATTACTTTTTTCCATATACTATTGATACAAATAACAATTATTTCATATTTATTCCAATAAAATAGGTAATTCTGCTATAATGATGCCTCGAAAATTTAAATGTAGCAATAACTATTAAACACACTTTTTATAAATTTGCTTTGAGTATTCCAAAAACAGTTACTGAGCAGTTACATTGATCTACCTACTAAGGTACTTACTAGTGCTAAAAAGCAAAATTAGCACTAACCGTTTTTAATCTGTTTAAAATGTGGGAATCGCGAATAATCAGCGAGGCTATGTGCAACCCTCCGGTCGCTGCACGCCATCGGCTAGTCACGCCACGCCAGCGCACCGGCGCGCCCGCGCTTTTGCGTTATAATGTCCAATGAATAACCAAGAAATTATCTTCGTTACAGAACAAAGTCGAGTATTACGTGAAATGGAAAGGTTGGAAGCCCAAGCACAACACCTGGGAGCCAGAAGAGAACATTCTCGACCCACGACTTATACAGAGTTTCGAGCGCGAAGAAGGACGGCGGCAGGGGCGCAAGCGAGAACGAGAGCATTCACCTGTCGAGCGAGCGCGCAGCGGCTCCGAGGAGCGGCATCCGCCTCCCGGAAAACGCAAGGCGGAAGTCCTCAGAGAATCGGGGAAAATCGGTGTCACCATTACTATGAGCCCACCCGCCAAGAGACACGATTCTACGAAATTAAACGGAAGTAGAACTCATACTCAACCTCCACCACCTGCGGCTCCTCCTGGTGGAGCAGCGGCTCCGGCGTCTCCTGCGGCAGAAGCCGCCGCCCCGAGAACCGGGCCGAGGAGAGCACCTCACTCTCCTGAGGAGGCAGATGCACATACCCCTCCTGAAAGAGAACGGCGAACGGACACACAACCCACGGCCACAGCACCCGCGGAACCCAAGGGTGCTCGACCACCGCCGCCTGCACCCCAACCCGAAGACGAGGACTCCTGGGGTGAAGCACCCGTACCTGCACCAAACCCTCCTCCACCTCCACCTCCTAAAAGGGACGCCGCCTATTGGATGAAACGTTCTCCAGTCGCCGACCAAATCTTCATAACCGACGTTACAGTGAATCTACAAACGGTAACGATTAGAGAGTGTCGCACCGAGAAAGGTTTCTTTAGAGCGCGTGAATGTCGACCGCTCGATATAACGTAAAGTCGAGTGTTTCCACGTACAAATTAATATTACGGACATTGTACAGATTGATAGATAGCTAGTATTTATTTAGTTATTACATGAAATGTTTCATACATAAAAGATCAAAGTGATTTTCGATTCCTGTTTATCCCATTCGGAATCTAGAACCAATGCTCCCAGTTGCCAGTGTAACCTCATGGGCCGTTTAACCACCAATTTATGAACGAATAGACCAAATTTGTGTCTGCATATTGTCAATTGTTAAAAATAGAATGTCTATTGTTTGTTGACTTATTGATAGTACCAATATTGACTGGTTAACGTACCTCTCAGTATACCTCTTTACTATATGTAAATTAATATTTTATCTACATTATATATGTAACTGATTTAAATATAGTTTTTATATCATGTCAGCTTAATTTTCTATTAAATAAACGTAAAGAAATAGCAAATTACCAATAATAGACATACCTATATAAAATGCTTGCTTGCTGAGAACCTATTTTTGTAATAGATACCTATTAAGAATTTTGGTTCATTTGATGTGATTTTGAAGTTATGTTAAGAGAATGTATATAGATGTCACACGTTTTAGCATATAGTTTAACTAGTTAAAACTCTTTTTTGTTTTATTTTTGTTGTTGTTATTTATGTGTGTTTCATTTTAAATGTTCCATTTCAAACTATGTGATTTTTAGGTTATAATTTATGTTTAAATAAAATTATTTCTGGTACTAATTAGTTAATATTAAATATTTTTTAAACATGCACACATTTTTGTAATACAAGTCAACAGTAACATAATTTATTTATTTGTCAAATAAAATGTGGTTGGTTTATAAAATTAGCTAACAAGTTTGTAATATACTATAGAGACGTTTGAAACAACTTTATTTGGGGTTACCATATCAAAAGTAAAATGCAATTGAAAATACTATGTTTGTGTAATATAACAAATACCTACATATTTTTTTTAATTGGTAACTCTTAACGACTAGAATAGATCAGAATACGAAATGTGTTCTATTATTACTGCTTATTTGTTAAATTTTTTAGTTCCTCTTATTTAGTAACAAGTGGAGGCGAGAACTCGTATATTTTAAGTTTTGCATAATTGAATGCTAAATAAAACAATTTTGTACACTTATATAATTAAACCATACTTATTTATTCATATCTTTGTATAGTTTTGAATTTAAAAATATTTATATAAATTTTGGACGTTTTACATTGCAATGCGATAAAGTTTATTTGTACTGTAGAACATTTTAGACAGTATCTATTGATTAGAGCAGCGCTGTTTATTTTAAGAAGCAAATCTAATAGGGAAATAAATACCAAAATTGTTTTATTATGGTATTTTTGTGTTGAATAGTGCATTTTAGTAGGGTGAACTGTACATAGTGTAAATAAACTATAATGTTAGATCACTTGTTTTATAATGTGATAGTCCTCACATATTTTATGTAGTATGTAAATAAATGAAAATGAATTAGATTTTGTTATTTTATTTCCTTTTAACTCTATAAGATGAAAGAAAAGAATTTCTATATAAATATATAGAAATTCTAATATAAAAAGCTTTTATTTTATTAATCAGCAGTTTCATGCTGTATTCCGCAAAGCACGGTAGACATAGAACCTCAAGACAAGACAATCGCTATTTTCCGTCTGAATTTAGGATGTTGCGTGTTAAGGCAGAACATAACACTGCGCTTTGTCTTAACAGAGCGGGGAAATGAAAATAAATATAATCTTTCCTTCAAGTAGGTGTCGAACCTATAACCAATCGCGTTTACAGTAGGATGTTGTTCCATTGCACCACAATGGTCTCATCTTTTTATAAAAATATTTTGTCTTTAAAAGATAAGCATGTTTCAACTGAAATAATTAATGATTATACTAAATTCTTCTAAATATTATTAATACATACAATTGTTAACAATAACATTATTTAAAAAAATCAAACATTGATCTTACAACTGCTACATTGGAATTTTTAGTTAAACTGTATTTTTACTCAACATACTTATTTTAAACATATTTCATTTTAATTTTATCATAAAATATATTTTTTTATAAAACATTTTTTTTGTCAGCAGTATTTTATTACATTATCTACGAAATGTAAGTGGATATTGAAAAGAAGAAATAGTATGGAAGTTTAATTTCTTTTAAGTAGCAAGTTATATTTGTGAAATAGAAGATTAATATTTTCTTTAGTAAAGTGCCTTAACATTTCAACGCTTATAATAAGCTAATAATATACAGAAAATTTGATCCATCCAATATTATTACTTTCGTTATTTTACCAACGTTGTAACGTGGCAACACTAGATCGAGCGCTCGACTGCGACGTGCGGACTGTGAGTCGTCTATCGCAAATCTAAAATCGGTGTCGAGACTTGAGTCGGCGTCGTGTTTGTGGCTGTCAAGTGTCAACCTATAGTTTACTGAGTAATCTAACGATTAATCGTCAAATATTACTGTCTGTTTTGTTTTAAATCCAATGTTTATATGTAATCCTATTGGTGGATACGAATCTCGAGATGGAGTGGTCGAAGGACAAGACTTTGAAACTTATCGAGCTACTGCAGTTGAACCCTAATTTGTGGAATACGTCGCTTTGTGATACGCGCAGAGATAAACAAAAACGGAAAGAGGAACTCCGTGGTATATCTGAAATATTAGGAATATCAATTTCTGATGCTACTAAGAAAATACAACATCTTCGTACACAATACAACAGAGAATCCGCGCGGGAAGCTCGTGCTAACTCAGAAGAGCCAAACGAAAGATATTTTAGTAACTGGTATGCTTATGAATATTTACACTTTATGAAGCACTCAAATAAACCCTATCTAGTATTACAATCGGTAAGTTTACAGCCTTAGCCGTAAATTTTAATCGTAACTAAAAAGTATCATGGAAAAATATACAATTTATTTTTTTTATAATTTCAGGAGGGAAATTCGGATATCAATAAATCCTTACAACCACATAAAGATAATTCAGTCAATGACTGCAAGCTTGATGATCTAGCTATACCTTCCAAAATACCTCGTACAGAACTTGTGCACTCCTTTCAACCTGAAATAGTTCACCCTCCAAACAATATAAACAGGGATGAGTTTTCAGTGTTTGGTGAATATATAGCTAATGAACTGAGATCTTTGAAAGGTGAAAAAAATTTACTAGTGGCTAAGAAGAAAATTCAAGATGTTATATTCGAAGTAAAAATGGGTATGATAAGTGAGCCCCGAGTTGAACAAGCAACTTGTACTGTGTTCACGCCAAGTACTCAAACTCTATCTTCTACTATTCACAATGGAAAAATATACCCAACACCTGTAATGAGTACAATAACGAGTATAGAGCCATTATCATCTACGACTCACACCCCTAGGACAACTGGGATTAGTGAGATTATTATCAATGGTGCTTGTCATTACTCTACTTTTAAAGTTGATGAATAGCGATGTCAACCACTTCCTAATGTGGAAGTGGTGGATAAAAGTGAAAATTTTACTATACAAAACTAAATCATAAGATGGACTGAATATATATGAGTAAAACTGTGTAAAAAATATTAAAAATGGTAATAATATCAATATTAGGTTTCAGTATTTTAAAACCTAAAAAAGTTTTGATCTATTAATCAAAGATTTTGTTTCTAGTAAACATATCAATGTCATTAAAAGGTCTTTCCTACTAAGAACTAATTATAGTCATTAATTTGAGTAGTTAAGTTGATTTATATTTTTAATTTTTAGTCATTTTTAGAATTTCATCGGGACAAGTTATTTACATATGTAGTTACATTTACATATATAAGATCAAATTATATATAAATATAATACAAGGAAGTGTTTAAATACATTTTGTATAAAGGTCTTGTAGTATTACTAATATAAGATTAAATTAGAAAAATATATAACTATAAGTTCAAAAGCAATTTTTTTATATGCTAAGCATAGATATGCTTTATTTAATATATGGGAATACATGTCTTTTATTTTTTTAATAGTATGTTTTGTGTTCATCTAGTCTGTTTTTATAAATATTATAAGAAAATTATTTCTGATCTCATCTTAAGAATTTATATGTAAGCTGTAAATGAAATAAAATATTATGAATAAAATATTCTATATTCTTTGAAATATCCTAATGACAAGTATAGTCTCAAAACAAGTAATGAAAGTATTTATTTTAAATATATCTTATTTATCTTTAATAACTTGTGGTTATTGTACTAAATTAAAAATTCATAAAACCAACTTCACAAAAAGGCTGTATAAAGGAAAATTATTACGATAATTAGAACTCAAAAATGACTCGTCCAATCATAATTTAAATGACCACATCAAAAGCAATAGCTATCATATAAAAAGCCTTTAAATCAGTTAATCCACTTAAAAAAAATAGCCAGTAACATATAAAAAATACAGTCGACTTGCAAACCCCCTTTTTTGAAATTGGTAAAAAGTAGATTTTTTATCCCTATTCACCACTTGGTTTGGTAACGATATATTTTTTAATTTTCAAATCTGCCTGAATAGAAGTTTGATAATTGTAGTCTAAACATTAAAAAATAATATATTTTTAAATGTTTGGACTACATCATAATTTAATAAAATGAAATTTCTTATATATATGTATATAACTAATAAACATAATGAATGTAACAATTAAGCACTCTTATCTAACATATAATTACGTGCTTTGATAGTTCGCACTTCGCAAAATGTATTTTTCATTGTGAGTTGATAGCGCTGACGGCTGACCGCATTTCACAATAGGTCATTAAATATTAATAGTGACAAAGAAATACATATTGAAGCCCATATTGTATATTTTAATATTTTTTAAGCTACACGAACTTTATTTTTCTACTTCAAATTAAATGTGATTTAAAGCAGGTAAGTAATAGAATAATACTTATTCATACATTAACATAAACATATTTAATTAATAAAATTTTCATTCTGTTAGCTAGTATAGTTTGTTGTCAACCAAATTAATAAGTAATCGGTAATTAAGAATTACACACGGTTTATATCAAATTTTGAAATTGAATGTATAATTTATTTTTGTAATTCAAAATAAACGTAAACATTACCTTTGCACTTGCAACATTATGAAAAAAAAGACAATATTTCTGAGTTCTATGACATTTGTTTTTTGAATTCAGCGGCTTAAACTCAAAGCTCGAAGAGATATGTAAACAATTAGTAAATAAATAAATATTTCGCAATAAAATGCTAACGCAGATATAAATAATGTTTGTAATCGCAAATTAATATACATTACACAAAATTTCTCGAACTGAATACTATCATTATCAATATTTATGTATTTAATTGTTTCCTTTGCAGAAAAGCCTTGTTCACTTGGAATTTTAAATTAATACAAAAATGATTAAGTTTTTATTATTATATCTCTTGTATACTACAAGTGCTGAAATAGTTCTGGATAGTGAATTCTCACAAAACAACTTCGACGATAATAAGCCCACAAAGCGGTATTCTCCTAAATGGTCTGACCTGGACTCACGTCCATTACCTGAGTGGTATGATAAAGCAAAGATAGGAATTTTTCTTCACTGGGGAGTATATGCTGTACCTAGCTTTGGATCAGAATGGTTCTGGAGTAATTGGAAGTGTAAGTAAAAATATATATAAATTATTGTAATTGCTTTTCGCTTTAAACTTTTATATATTTTTATTGTAGCTGGAGACAACAAGACCGTAGATTTTATGCAAAAAAATTATCCTCCAGGATTCACATATCAAGAATTTGCTCCAAAATTTACAGCTGAGTTCTTTGATCCTGAAGCATGGGCAACTTTATTTTCCAAAGCTGGTGCTAAGTTAGTAAATCTTTTTACTTCTAATTTCATTTTTATTTTTTACCATACCTATTTTATTCATTATTTTCTTGTAGGTATATAGTTCTCACAAGTAAACATCATGATGGATTTACACTGTTTCCATCTAAACGATCATTCAGTTGGAATGCCGTGGAAGTTGGACCAAAAAGGGACTTAGTAGGAGATCTAGCAACTGCTGTACGGAAGAAGGACTTGAAATTTGGTGTCTACCATTCATTATATGAGTGGTTTAATCCAATATATTTGGAAGATAAAAAGCATTTATATTTAACTCGCAAGTTTCCTGACACAAAGTTATGGCCTGACATAAAACAGATAATACAAGATTACAAGCCATCTGTTATATGGGCAGATGGAGACTGGGAAGCATTTGATGCATACTGGAACTCTACGGAATTGCTTGCTTGGTTGTATAATGATAGTCCTGTTAAAGATGAGGTGGTGGTGAATGACAGATGGGGCATTGGTATTCCTTGCCACCATGGTGACTTTTATAATTGTGCTGACAGGTACAATCCTGGTATGTCCAAGTTATAATATTTTTTTAGATTTCTGATTATAGTTTAAACCAAAAAGATGGGAATAAATTTATTACAAAAATGTTTTTTTTTTTCCATTACAGGAAAGCTACAAAATCACAAATGGGAGAATGCCTTTACTGTCGATTCCAAATCTTGGGGTTACAGACGGAACATGAAACTCAGTGACATACTCACAACCAGTAGACTGCTAGAGGAAGTTGTATCAACTGTGAGTTGTGGAGGTAATATACGGTCATAGAAAAAATATAGTTTTTAAATAAGGTTATCTTTTACTATCCATTTTTTAACAATAATTGATAAAATTTATTCACAAAAATGTTTATCATCCAATGAACTGTGTTTACTAGATATGATATTAATATGTGGTCAACAAACTCAAATTCTAAACAATCATACTTATATAATATCATAGGTAATGCACTAATCAACATAGGGCCAACAAAGGAAGGGACTATTATCCCAATATTTCAAGAAAGACTGTTAGCTCTCGGGGAATGGTTGAACATAAATGGTGAATCAATATATGGCACTTCACCCTGGATACATCAAAACGACACACTAAATGGGAATGTGTGGTATACTTGCACTAAGTCACAATACAATGCTCTCCGCCCTGCATCTGCCCCAACAGAGTCAGATACAATAATAGCAGTGTATGCAATATTTCTACAATGGCCAAAAAACAATGTACTTCAAATGGAAGATATAGCACCTTATCTACATACAGGCACTTATGATATCAAGATGCTTGGCAATGGCGAGTTGTTGAAGGTGAGGTCAACAGTTTAGTTTTTCAATTAATTGTTACGCAAACACAATAAAAATTAAGTGTACATATTTCTATAAGAGTAAGTGGATTTCATTTGATGATCCAAACAGAGTCAAAGAAAACCTAGAAAAAAGTATTTCTTATTTTATTTAGTAAATAAATATATTTTTTTGTTTCAGTGGCATATACAAAATGGTAAAGCATTCATATTATTACCTGACAAAGCAACAGTAAAATCGAAATATGCTTGGGCACTGAAGTTTACTCAAAAATAAATGTTTGTGAATGTGAATATATCTGTATTTTAAATATACAAATATATTAAGTAAGAGGATAAAAATGTTTTATGTAATTTTTATATTTTTGCACAAGATAAGTAATTCTTACTTTTTAATCTTAGATTTAACTTTTTACACCAAAAATGTTTATTTATGTTTAAAGAAATAAAATTAAAATACAATATTGAACAAAATGTGTTTTATTCATAATTATTAATACAAACTAAGTGTAGACATACAAACTGAACATGATTGTGCGGACTTTACAGGGTAGCTTTAGCTAACAGTTACACACATTTATAAAAGGCCTCTTGAAGTGAATTTCAAGTTTAGCAAAAGTCAAGCTTCGATAGACAAAAGTGCTAACATTTTCAAAGTACACATACGCAATTTATATTAACTTTCATTAAATAAAAATATACTATATTCTTATAATATTACAATTTGAATTTAATTAAATCTCTTGATAGATAATTATTTATATATTGTTTATAAAAGTTGTCCCAAAATTAACGCAAGATTTGACTTTGCCGCCATTTGCTATTATATTCATTATTCATTCACTATTAAAAGACTAAAATGGCATTTTCTATTTAATTCAAATCTTGCGTTAATTTTGGGACACCTATATAAAATTACAAAGCATAAGCAAATGCAGTAAATGGCTATTACAATACAAGCGCAGCTATTCTAAAAATATATTCTTTCAATTTGTATACACTAGAAATCCAATTTTGTCAAATTCCTTGGACCCAGAAGAACTTAACAATATGAAAGTAATTTTATATGAAGCAATCTATCAAAGTAGCAATATTGTCTTCAAATACAAATGCCTAGTTGTATTCTATTAAATAATATAATATATTCTTAACCAAGAAGCTTAAAATTGTTAAAATATGTTATAGAATTATTATTTTTTAATTATTGCGAATATAAAGCCTTTTGTAACTATTACCATCTATATACAATCGTCCTGTAATTTAAATTACTTTTTGGAAATATGATAACTCAATAGTCACTATATATTTCAGTGGTATACAACAATGTATTAACATTTGTGAGAGACAATGAATTATAAAGACTTGATAACAAAACATACCCGTCTAGTTTTTATCAAAATTTATAAGTGGGAATTTAATCGCCATTTTTTAGAGCTGAAAATAATGAGAATACTAAAATTTAATTTTTATTTATATATTTTGAATTCTTTCTATTATTATTAAGGAATGTCAACTGAAATTCCCGCCATAACTAGCCACATTCTAAGTTAACAAATTCTTCAAGCACCATTTTATTACGAATGAAGCATTTATAACTAAATATTTCAATATTAAATTTAGCATACAATACAGAAAATAAAAAAATATGTCAGTAATAGTTTTCTAATGACAAAAAATATATATAATTTTATAATAATTTAAACATGAAACATTTGACTTTGTACTCATTTTATTTACTATACCAATATTAATATAGCTTATTATAATATATGTATGTTCAGATTTGGTTAGATAGAAGAGCTTGAATAAATGAGTCATTAATACATATTACCCCTTAAACTTACACTTGGGTCTCAAGAAACAAATCATTTAAAAAAAAATAAAAAAAAATATTTGAATATGAATTATGATACGATATATAAATCCATAATGAATGAAATAAAAACCTGAAAATAGTTTTAAAACCATATACATTTTAATTGTCTACTGTAAAGTATTTAAATAATGAATTGGTTGGTTTACCAATTATGTATTTTTATATGAAACTTATATTTTTTTTTTATAAAAGCAAAATTAAGAAAAAAATATAAGCAAAATGATTATATTTACTTGTTAAAAGCAAAATAAAAAAAATATAATACTCTTACTTCCATATCTATCCATTTATTGCATAATATAGATAACAGTGTTTAAAATGAACGGTGAATATATTCATTAAAGTAGACAATAACTAAACATTTGGTTAATAACATTTATTTGACTTACATAACTTACACTAATATGGCTATGTTAAATTATAACAAGAAAATTAGTCATAATAATATTTTAGTCTTAAATAGCTTTATTCTTATTATACACTTTTTGGAATGTTTTTGCAATATTTTTCTTTAAATTTACATATATAAATCGCACAAATATCACAATATGTAAAAAAGATAATCACAAACAGTGATTAAAATAAAAAAAGAAGCCATGAGATTTTTTAAGAAAATTTTTATGATACATATTTTTCCAAATATTTAGTCTAGAATATGGAGGCACTCTTATTGCTACTATCATTTTAATATATGATAAATGAAATATAATAGAAAACACTAGCTTTTATCTAACGCCTGTGGGTTGTGGGTTCGATTCCCACTGCAGGAAATGTAAAATTTAGTATTTTCATTTCTTGGGTTTGGTAACAAGGCAAAGCGCGGCGTTGAGTTCCGCCACTCAACACGCAATGCCTCAATTCGGCGGAAATTGGGGAACGGAATTGTTGAAAGAGAATGGAGTGTCTTAACACTAGGTTCTCTGGTTCCCTCTGCCTACCCTGCTATATGCGGGTTACAGCGTGAAGTTCTATCTCTTAAAATAACATAGCAACAAGCTAATATCTTCGTTGTGAAAATAAAAATATATGCAAATACAGCAAATTACAAGATTTATCAATAATTAGTTTCAAATTTGATTTTGTTCTGACATACATTTACAATACACATGTATGACACAATTTAAGTATATTTTTATCAAAAGCAGTTTCAATTCGCTTCAAACATTTTATTTATTAGATATAAAAAAGGTCATTAATGCATAATTTTTATAAAATAAGAACACACTAATAATATAACAGTGTAAAGGATTAAAAAGTAAAAAAAAAAGAATTTAGACAAAATTCTAAATAAGATGGAGAAAAGGACTATTTTTATTACCCATTATAATTTTTAAATGTTTGTGTATGGATTCGAAAATAAATGATATTACATCTTTATAGTAATATATATAAACTATACCATTTTTTTATAGCTATAATTCAAAACCAAGTTCACACAATCTTGTAGTGGAGGTAAACAAATCTGAAATAACAAATGGAAGCCATTAAAGTTATTTTCTTGTAGAAAAAATATGTAATAGTTATTTTTATATTTTATTATCAAAAAAAGTTTTATTTGCTGTATGTATAATAGAAATCATAACGCAATTTTTACTATTTAAATATAAATGAAAAATTATAACTAAAACTCTTTCTAAATAAAGGAAAAAAACAATAATTAATTTGTATTTGTAACGTCAATTTTCTCTAAATATCTTATAAAAATATTAAGTAAACTATATAAAATTCTTTATTGTACATAAAAAATACATAAGAAAAAATAAATATAATTTTTAGTTCACTAAGGTGGACTTATCTCTAAGAGATTCATTCATTCATTCCAGTCTAGACTGGAAGAGATCTCTTCCAGTCTACACCAACTAAACATAAATAAACAAAAACGTGAAAAGAAAACTAATTAATCAAAACTGTTTCATGTTACAACAATAGTACCAACATAAAGAAAAAAACCAATACACAAACTTACCTGTATACAACAAACTATGAAACCGAGTGTAACCTATCTCTCTGCCGTAATTCCTCTAACGCTGGCAGTAGAGAAGTACGTTTATTGAAGAACTCCTCCAATTGTGTTTCAGCGAGCATGGTGGCTAGAAACTGTTCTAACGTTATAGACCATGTCGCTTCTAACGGGTCATACTCTTTGGTAGGAGATTGTAAGCGATCTGGTTCTATACTGGGGTTACCATTTGGGTCTATCTGGAATGGAAGTATGCATATTGAGATTTAATATAAAATTAGTTTTTTTTTTTTGCTTCACGCAGTATCCCGCATATAGCAGAATAGGCAGAGGGAAGACACTCCGTTCCCAACTTTCCGCCTAATTGAGACATTGCGTGCTGTGTGTGGAACTCAACGCCGCGCTTTGTCTTGTTACCAAACCCAGTCAACGAAAATATTAAGCTTTTACATTTCCTGGAGTGGGAATCGAACCTACAACCTGTCGCGTTTACAGCGCACGCGTGTGCCTCTGCGCCACGACAGGCGATATATAATTTCGTTATTCAATTGTAAAATTACATAAAAACTTTGTAAATTGTTGCAAATATAAATTATATATTAAAAAATATATATATATCCTGTGTGAAATGGAAAGCGCATAATACTAAATTATTTTCTTTAAATTATAATAATCATAAAACATTAACTTCACGCTGTAACCCGCATATAGCAGGGTAGGCAGAGGGAACCTGAGAACCTAGTGTTAAGACACTCCGTTC
Organism: Philaethria dido; assembly: GCA_033558755.1. Lineage (NCBI taxonomy): Eukaryota > Metazoa > Arthropoda > Insecta > Lepidoptera > Nymphalidae > Philaethria > Philaethria dido. Next base: position 1,247 of record JAKGSA010000213.1, on the reverse strand, counting down.
TCTTTCAACAATTCCGTTCCCCACTTTCCGCCGAATTGAGGCATTGCATGTTGAGTGGCGAAACTCAACGCCGCGCTTTGCCTTGTTACCAAACCCAAAAAATGAAAATACTAAATTTTACATTTCCTGGAGTGGGAATCGAATCTACAACCTGTCGCGTTTACAGTCGCACGCTTGTGCCTCTGCGCCACGACAGGCGTAAATCATTAAGTTTGCTTTTTATAAATATATTTACTTCTATGGTAGGTTGAGCTGCAGCAGCCATATACAAGCTGTCCTGTGACACCTCACGACCCAACATGGGCCGATGATTTAGTTCACCCAATTGTAACAACAGGGTGCCTGAAAATTATGAAAAAAAAATGTATAGATAAATTTAATTAGAAAATTTTGCTAAACATAAAAATATGTCTAAAAAGATTAATAGAAAATAATAATAAACTTTTAAAATATAAATTGTATATTTTGTTTATGTTTATTTATTTGCTCTTTTTGAAGAAGATTAAAAATTTTGGTTTAAATTCTTCTTTATTTTTTTCATTTCACTTATTTAGACAAAGCTTATTGAGTAGTGGAACTGGACGCTTTGCCTTCTTATCAGAACAAGGAAATTTTTTTTTTTTAACTTCACGCTGTAACCCGCATATAGTGGGGTAGGCAGAGGGAACCAGAAAACCTAGTGTTAAGACACTCCATTTTCTTTCAACAATTCCGTTCCCCCCTCTCCACCGATTTGAGACAATAAATATTAATTATTATAAATATATAATATTTTAATTACCTGGAGTGGGAATCGAACCCACAACCTGCCGTGTTTAAAGTTGGCTACTTCTGTGCCACGACAGGGCCTCTAGCAGAGAATTTCGCCACTCATTATAAAATTAAGACTTTCTGTCCTACTATCCAAGAAAAAGCAAAATAGCTTATTTATAGCCCCTAAGGACTGAAGTGATAAATAAGTAATATGAATCTTAATAATAAATAAATAAATGATATGGAATAATAAATAAATATGTGATATGGATTAACAAATAAATAAGTAATATGGATTAATAAATAAATGAGTGATATGGATTAATAAATAAGTGATATGGATTAATAAATAAATAAATAAGTAATATGGATTAAAAAAATAAATAAGTGATATGGATTAATAAATAAATAAATAAGTAATATGGATCTTAAGAAGCATATGAACAGTTACCGGCTCTCGCCACAGCCTCGTACAGCACGGTGGAGTGTTGCGT
>JAKGSA010000212.1:1203164-1412424 GCA_033558755.1 Philaethria dido | reverse complement strand
GAGGGGGATTACTTTGAAGGGGACAACATAAATATTGATAAATAAATAAATATTTTTTCTTAAAAATACAAAGTCACCTTACTTTTTGAACACACCTCGTATAGATATCAGAAAATTAAAAGAAATATATAAAAATATATAATAAATGATTTAAAAAAAACTTTTTAAACAAGCAAATGGCATATGAATTTATGCAAATTAATTAACCTTCATCCCATTCCACATTCCTGTTAAAACATTCAAATAGATAACATATAAAAAAATCTTAAAACTTTAAGAAAAAAACGTGCAAATCATATTCGAACTAATCACTTACTTGGGTAACTTAGCTAGTAGTTCCGAAATCTTCTGAACTAGGAAGTTTCTGTCAGAAATGCTGCCGAATAGGAAGCTAGCATGATGGGCAGTTGTTATAAGTATGCTGCCAGAATCCGCTGAGCTACCGGTACCGCCGGCATCAGCACGCTCCACTTGGTGAACGTTCCGGAGGGGTATCGTTAATCGAACTAGATGGGGCACCTGTTTATAATTTTTTCAATATTTATTTGAGTTAAAATAATATCGTATAATTATATTAAGAAAGTTAGGAAACATTTCGTTAATCATTACTTGTAATGAGAGATATATAGGTAGATATATTATTAAATATTGATTAAAAATTAACCCAGAATAGTCTGTGCAAAGCATAAAATAATAATTAACAATATTTTGTTATGGCAACATATTTTATTGTCATATTAAATCTTTAGAACTATCGAAAGTATACCTAAGCAGATACCTTAAAAATATCGAACAAGCTATTATTTGTTCCGTATATTCAAGGTGTACTCTGTAAGCTATAGAGTCATCTTAATCACAGTGGACTATGGCATTATTTAAACAATAATATATAAAAATATTTAAATATTGTGAAATCTTATGGACTATTAGTCCAAAACAAAACATAAATAGATGTGACCAATATTAATCACCTTTAAAATAAAAAGAAACAGACTGAGCAATTACGTAAACGATAATTTTATTACACGTTCTTAATTAGTAGGTCAATAAGATTGATAAAATTGTATTTATTTTTAGTTATTGTTCATACCTATGTAAGGTATTTGAACGTCATTATGAGTTAATAAAGTATTATATTACATACAAACTTGGCTGCACGCTATTTTTGGTCATTTTAAGCTATAGCCTAGTTAATAAAAACCTGTCGTGGCGCAGAGGCACAAGTGTGCGACTGCAAGCGCGACAGGTTGTGGGTTCGATTCCCACTCCAGGAAATGTTAGTCTTTTCATTTCCTGGGTTTGGTAACAAGGCAAAGTGCGGCGTTGAGTTCCGCCACTCAGCACGCAATACCTCAATTCGGCGGAAAGTGGGGAACAGAATTATTGTAAGAGAACGGATTGTCTTAACACTAGGTTCTCAGGTTCCCTCTGCCTACCCTGCTATATGCGGGATACAGCGTAAAGTTAAAAAAAAACAAAGAAATACAATTCATCGCTAAGTCCCCTTTTATATTATTAACTTTTTCAGCTTCACGCCCGACAAGCAGGATAGAAAGAGAAAACCTAGTGTCAAGACATTCCTTTCTCCTAATTCGTGAAATTGCGTATCGGGTGGCGGAACTTAACGCCACGCTTAGTCTTAGGGCGGGGAAAGGAAAACAATTTAGATATAATCGTTCCCCCGAGTGGGAATCGAACTGACAACCACTAGTGTTTACAATCAGACACTGTCCCACGGCGCCACCCTACCCTACCCTCATTATTTAAAATTCAAACAAAAAATATAATTATACAATATTACAGAAAAAAACAAATTTAAATCTATTTTATACATACTAGAATCATAAAGTCTGTTACTAATATACAACAACTATACTATCAAAATTGTGATAACGGATATCACGCGAGCACTATTACTGCTTTGAATTCAAATAACAACATGTAAACATTTTACCAAATAAGTGTCAACAAATAACAATGTAGCTTTTTACATTAACTTTGTATGTTGTGTTAATACGTGACTGTCTTTTTTTGAAGTTTGAAAGTGTTAATCACACACTAGGAAACGGAAAACATATTTAGACGACGACGTATAAAAATTTGAGCGCAGCGGGACTCGAACCCGCGCCTATTGGTGGACCTAGTGGTCAGAGCGCTTGTTACAACTTATTTTGGTTGTTAGCATCTCTGTAGAGAGATTTTTACAAATTTCTGCTAGCCAAAGATCATTTCAAAGAACAATCATTTAGCAAGAGAGTAACAATAAAAATAATCAGCCGGATATAGAACGTATGGCTTAGTGGTCAGAGCGCTTGGACGGTTTCCAATAGACGCGGGTTCGAGTCCCGCTGCATTCAAATTTTTATACCGTTTTCTAAATGTTTTTCGTAACTGTCTTATTTTTTTATTACTAAAAAGTTCTTTTTTTTTAATTTTTCAATTTCTATTTCAGTTTAAATCTTAAAAGATTCAGACCAAATTTTAACTTACTTTTGACATGAAAAATATACGAAGTGACTTTTTAACAATACGTTTTTTAAAATCACTTGCATTGTTACATTATATCACTTCACAGATCGCTACAATATACCTAAATGCATATAAAAAATGGATTGAATAAATATTATTGATATACGTCCTATATAGATATATATTCATTATGCGGCTTTAGGCCTTTTCTCCACATAGCAGAAAGAATTCAGTGTCAAGAAATTCCGTTATCCGCCTTCAGTGTCCGAACTTCACGTCGCAGTTTATTTTACCAAAGGGAGAAATAATTCAAATATAATCATTAACGAAAGTGGGAATGAAATCCACAACCATGGCTTCATTTTAAATTGTACGTTAATATAAATATATTTATTTTATTTCTATTTACGTAAAATATCCGAGAGTAAGAAGGTTTTTAATAAAATGTTAGTAATAGTGTAACAGCGAACTGTATTATATCTTTTAAGTAGGCTATATTTATATATAAGCAAAGCCGTAATAAGAAGTTTAAGTTAATAATTTACTATATCGTAGACAAGTTTCTAACATTGATACGGTAATTGTTAGTTTACCCTGTTACTTGATCTTACAATATTCATATAACCTTTAGTATAGTCATATGAGTCTATAAAAATTTATTCAAAAAAACTTAATTTCATTATACATACATACATACATACATAGCAGGGTAGGCAGAGGGAACCTAGTGTTAAGATACTCCGTTCCCCACTGCACTGCACTGCTGAATGTTGGAACTCAACGCCGCGCTTTACCTTGTTACCAAACCCAGGTAATGAAAAATTCCAATTCCTGGAGTGGGAATCGAACCCACAACCTGTCGCATTTATAGTCATACGCTTGTGCCTCTGCGCCACGACAGGCGATTTCATAATCTTACATGAAATAATTACGATGCACCGATTAAGTATTTATATTATTTTTATGTGATTTAGTGTTCGAGCACATTTGAAAAATAATATTTCTATTAGGAGTAAAAGGCTAAATTGAAAAAGAAAAAAAATGATAAATTTACTTTGTTAAAAAACTATTACAATTTATAAAAAAATATGTCAGGTATATAAAAAAAAATTGGGCGTGATATTGTTTGTTACTATAAAATCACTTTTAGACTATCAGCGTTACCAATGTATACTAATTTGTACAAGTAATATACACATCGAGCTGACACGCTTCGTGATACATATTCGCAAACAGCTTTTCATAAATTGAAGCTACATTGTTTCAACATTAATAAGTTGCAGCGGGTTCGAATTTCAGTCAGTCAAAGAAAAGTTTTTTTAGTTAAACGCATTTTCTTGCATGCATGGTAGACAGAAACTAGGCGGAGTGTATTCATTCGAGACCTTCCGTTCCCCGCTTTCGGCCTAAATTGCATGTCAAGTGACTGAGCTGAACGTTGCGTTTTGTCTTACCAGAACAGAGAAATGGAAAAGAAGGAATAAATAATTTAAAAATATTTATTTAAATCATTGATCTGAGTAGGATTCGAATCTACAACCATGCGTTTACGGTCAAGACCACTGGGCCACGATGGCCTCGAAATATCGAAAAAAAAACTTTATATTTAAAACACAAGTTCCGAGATTGCGTGATAAAGTAATTTCATTAGATTAGAGTACTTACCCGACTATCGAAACATATGAAATTTTGCGATAAGTACAGTCGACCCCAATTATGTTTCTTATTGTAGGGAGTCCATAAAGTGCATTCCTCAGAACCATCGAGTTTCTCAGTATGCGGCAGACGGAACCTTAGCGTGTACAAATTAGATTGCTTCCTAGCATCTAAGTCCCTCTTGAGAAAAGATGGCTTTTTAGGTACATTCTTACTAAGTTTTGTTAATAAATCCTTATCTAAGTTAAAGGTACCTGACTTGTCGTCGATTAACCTGTTACAAAAGAGAACATGTTTTTGTAAATAGTAGTAATATTTTTAGTTCTTAAGTTTCCTTGTTCAATTGTATATTATAAAGGCATTATAAATATATTTAGATAAGTCATGTGTAAGCTTGGCCAACTTCAAAAAAGCATAGCTTGTATTATGAATATAAAACAACTGATAGCACACATATAAATGGATCAAATGTCAGCTGTTTTGAATGTAACAATGCTCTTCACATAAATGTGACCTGTGTGCAGATCAAATTCCAAACTTCTGAATCAACTATGTCAAAGAGTCCTCATTTATATTTTTTTTATAGATATAAATGAACTTACAAGTTCAACTTTAATGTAGAAGTTAGTGGAAAATTCCTTTTTTTTTAACTTCACGCTGTATCCCACATATAGCAGGGTAGGCAGAGGAAATCTGAGAACCTAGTGTTAAGACACTCTATTCTCTTTCAACAAATCTGTTCCCCACTTTCCGCCAGATTGAGACATTCGTGCTGAGGGGCGCAACTCAACACCGCGCTTTGCCTACTTACCAAACCCAGGAAATGAAAAATTCCATTTCCTTGAGTGGGAATCGAACCCGCAATTTGTCGCGTTTACAGTTACACGCTTGTGCCACAACAGGACACAAGACACACAAGACACAGGAGAAGATTGTTTTTAATATATATATAAATAATGCATTTAGCCATAACTTATTTATTTTAATATTGTTTAAAATTGTTACTTTGAATTAATAGTAGCACAAACAAACAATAAATTGTATAATTTCAAGCCACAAGCAGTGCCTCATACATATTTTAATTGCAGTAGTATGTTTGTGTAAGTTTTTAATTACTTATACAATCATCTTTTATCACTTTTATTACAAATGATTGTTAAAATTTGTAAAGATGACTTGATTTGTGCAATAATAACATAGAAATCATGTTTTTTATTCATTAACAAAAATTAAATTTGTTTCAAATTCATATTGACAAATTTATTGACCATAGAAAACTAATATTTGGCATGTAGGATCCTTATGAGGTATAGGGAGCACTAGAAGGTTTCTCAAAATTTGTATGAAAATGGGAAAAGACATGATTTTATAGTCCATGCAAAACAAAACAAATTTCCAAAAGTACATACTGTTTCATTGCAATATTTGCCAACTGCTGCATCAGAGCAAAAGTTTCATTCTTCCTCAAAAACATTGTAAAGTAATGTTCACTGTCCCTGGTTACAACTTTAATGGAATCAGGAAATAATATGCCATTTGTCTTAGCTAGTTCAGTAACTTCTGCCCAACGAATCTTCAGTGCTGTTTTACGGCCAAATATGTATGAATAGAAGCACATGTAATGTACTGAGAGGTACATCCAGCCTTGACGTGGCATTTTGCCCTTCCAATAGCTAAAAGAAATATTTAATATGAAAATTTATGTTATTAAAAGACATAAATATTGACACTATAATATTTAACTTTAGGTATTTCATAATTCATGAGAATAATAAATTATATTTATATATTTTATAATTTTTCTGATACTTAATAAAATTAGTTAATCCGAAGCAATATCTCAGAACCTAAAAATGGGTAAAATAACTTATCCATTAAATAACTAAAACAGTATTATATCACCAAATCCATTGTGTTTGCATCGCAATATGTAAAGGTGTGAGAAAATACAAAGTTCTCTACTTGTAACTCAAAAGTAGGGATATTTTTTTAAAGTTACCTGCAAGAGTAGTAACAAACCAACTTCTCATCTTTTGGCATAGAAAATCTTTGGTGAAATTCATAATCAACATTTTTATACATAATAGTATCTTCATCTGAAATACATATAATATTATTGCATAATTTAAAAAAATATTAAATTCAAATGAGTAAAATATTGAATTCTAAAATAATTGTGAATTATTGCTGAACTCAATATTCTATGGAAAATTATTACCTTCAGTAAAATTTTCTTGTTCAGTTGCTATAACTGAATTAATTTTGCAACAAACAAACTCTGTAACTTCCTCCTCAGTATCAAAGGAGTGTAGAGTCGGAGATACATTGTCAAAGAGCCATTGCCAATCTTGCCGAATTTCTTGTTCAGTTAGAGCTGTTGCTATTACTATAAAATATTTATAAACTTATTTACATGTAGTTAAAGAATTTTTAATATATAAATTTAAGTAATTCTTTGTTTCATATTTACCATAGTATATTTCAGAATTCGGTGTTTGATGTAAAATTCTAAATGGTGCTGGTTTGGTGTCACGTACACTATCTAATGTACCCACAAGAAGTGACGAAAGACCCTTTGATTTACCATGGCCCTTTCTTCTTTGGAGAACAAAATAGAGTGTACTCTCATCGTTGTCCCTAAGTAATAATAAATAATCATAGTAATCACTTTACATAGCACAATACCTAGTTTCTATTATAACGCAAATTAGAACACGTAAAAGATAAGCAACAAATAAATAAACATTCATATTACCACAGAGGAGTTTTCAAAAATACTTCTTGAGGTTTTACCCACATTTTTCCAATTAATAACTACATTCAAACAAAACATAGCTATACATAACTCTTAATATTTTAAAACTTATCTTTTAAAATAGAATTAAAATAAAATAAACAGGATTAAAGTCGAAGGAATGGCAATTTTTCTCGTATATTTGACAATAATGACAATACAATGACAGTAAATAAAATGTTGCTAGTTATCTATTCAAAGTGATACCTTTAGACTTATGTTTTTCTTTGAAATATGCCTATGAGTTGGCAATTATTGTTCGGTGACTGAAAACCCATCCTAAGACATTATAAATATAAAATAAATCTTTATTACTTGCTTTCTCTAACTCAAAGCTAATAAAAAAGAAATGTCAAAAAATGTTATTAGTATATGAACTCAAATGTTTTGAAACATGAAATCTAATTTTATAAATACGCAAAAAATAATCAAAACAATGATATATTTATTATAACCGCCTTTCATCATTTCATTTTCATCATTCAGAAGTAAAAGAAATAAATATTTGTTATTGTACTACATTTATTAATATATTTTTATTATTTTATTAATGGTGCTCTTTTTCAGCTGCTCTCCGTTGTGTTTCTGCCCAAGATCTAATATTTGATTCTGAATTTGCTAAATCATGTATTTGCTTGAATACGTATAGTGAAACTAAACAGCCAAGTGGATAATACATCCATATATTATTATTTTTCATATAAAAAAAATAAGGGAACTGTGCAATTTTTGCAGATAAAGTATAGGGAAACTTCATATGTCGTCCAGATTTTCTGAAAAAATATTTTATTGACTGCCTGTACACATTATGGTTGTGGGCTTACCATTCGGGCGAATAATTATATTTGATAAGAAATGAATAAAAATAATTAACAATTATGCAAGTAAGAATATAACTGCCTGTTAAAGGTATACAATCTACTTTTTTAATTGTATATATATATTATGTAATTAATATTTTGATAACTATTATAACAATAAAATATTCATTTACCCTGCAATTAGCCCACGATCACGACACTTAGCTTCCAACTTAGAAAATAAAGCTTGCATGATTTTCGGAAAAACCATTCTGGAATTGAATATGTTATAGTTTTTATAAATTACAATTTATTTTGATTGATTATATTTGATGAGTGTTTTAAGAATCTTCATGAAATTCTTTGTTTTTTCTTATTAATTTTAACGCTATATACTTCGTTATTTTAAGTCGTTTGTTAAATACAATAATGATTTCTATAATGACAGTTACAGCCAAATATATTTTTTAATTTAATACTTATTTACAAAAAAGTATGTACTTGCCTGATATTTTAAAAATTAGACATGAAATGCATAACGATTGTAATTAAATTAAATTACGAACTAAAAACAAATACATATTTCGTTAAAGTATTGATGAATAACATAACTTTTTCATTTAATATTTTCAGGGACTTCTATTTTCAACAACTAGCAACACTTATTTATAAGCATCGCTAACCAGTGTTGTAAGTTTGTAGAAACTACCAAAATTAGGGGATATAATAGAAATTAAATCTGCAAAATTTGTCGTCGATGAGAAGAAAACGTACTTATTTTTTTTCTAAAGACACAAGAAGAACATAATATTTTATTCCGTAAAAAAAACATAATGGTTTCTCTCTTTTCGATTTCTATGCATGTGTTGTTAAATTACTAACACGTTTTATATCAAATTGCCTGTGCAAATGGTGTGATATATTTTTCTAAATTTGGGTATTCTGTCAAATCAGCATTGGCAACCCTGTTGCTGAGTAAGTGAATACGGAGACATTTACATGAGCAAATTTTTTTATATTTAAAATACGATATATTTTTAATAAATAACATACAAAATAAGTAATTGAAATGAATGACAACGAAAAAGAAGAGGCTGCAAATTTGGTTAAGATCGTTTTTATATTTACGTCATCCATTGTAATGTTACGTTTAGTTTAATTATTGTGCTGTGTTACTCATACAATATATAAATTTATTTTAGAAAGAGGAGTTTGAATGGGTCCTTCGTGAGGAAGTTCATGCTATATTACATCAGCTTCATTCAGTTTTAGTGGCAAGTACTACGTAAACTAGTAAATAATTTAAAAATTACTACTAGATTTTGACCTCTGCTTAAAAATATTGTTCATAAGTTATTTAAAAATTCGATTCTATAAGTAATAAACATTGATATATGTAGGTCAAATATAGTAGTTTATTATTTGTTTATGTACTTTTATTTTTAGGAATGTGCTCATAGATTTCCTGTACCTTTATATGGGAATGAAGGCCAGAAGCAGGATAAATTTATACTGTCTTCACAACCTGAGCAGCTTAAATGTATTGTTACTTTGACTGGTGACAGTATAACACATGCTGTAAGTTACTGTTTCTTTAGAAATAATGCTAAAATATTTAAATTATACCATGCACTTTCTTATAAAATAAACTTGTTCATTTTATTTATAGGACATTAGCTTTAAAGTGTTAAGGCAAATGCACACAATATGCAGGACATCAATCAATCAGGATGGACCTTGGAAACTTCAACAAATCCAAGATGCTGCTAATCATTTACAACAGGCTATTGGTTATATTGATAATGTAGATAAGCATTATGTTTTTAGGTAAGTATTTTTGAAATGTTATATATTTTTTTATATTATTGTAATTTTACATATTCAAGTAACATTTTGTAATTAATTTAACATAAGACGTACGTCCAAACATGAGATCATCATTAATGTTAAGTAATATTAAATATTATAAGTAATAATAATATATTAAGTAGGCAACTAAAATATAATACTTTGACTCTCTTTTGGAAAGAAAAAAAGAATCTTATTTCCTAAGCTTAGTTAAGCGATATGAAAATATTGGGAAAGTTGACAAAAGGTACAGACCACGTGTCCGTAATTTAAAAAAAAACATGAGATCATACGTCCACACATGGACGTATGATTTCATACGTCCATACATGAAATCGTACAAGCATGTGCAAGCCGCTTCATTGGTATTTCATCGACTTTTGTAAAACAATTGACTTTTTAAGGACTTTTGTGCTATGATTTTATACTGTGTAGTGTGCTTTTTTCGTATCTACGTTAATGAGTGTTTAAAGTTTATATCATTAATTCATGCAGAAGTCTTGCTTTTCGCAACCTGAGCTAAAAGAACCTTTACTAGTCATTAGCGTTTTTCAAACAATATGTCCAATAAGTCGAGCATTTTGGCGTAGAAAAAGGCAAATAACTGCAGTGTCATATTCTGAGTTTTACTTTTTCACTTTATTTATAAGTAATCTGCAATATTTAATAGGATGAATATATTACCTTCATAGAAATTTGAATATCAAATAGTGCGATAGGTGAACACTCGCGCGTGTTTTCTAGTGTTAAGCTAAGAAGCCTTAAAAGATTACTCTGTTGTATTGGAAAGGCATAATTTTCTTCGTAAAGACAAACGTGTATTCAATAATATTTTATAATATTACACCATTACAATAGACGTCACAATTACAATAGATATTATTCAATTTAAATGATATGAATAATATTTCTTGGATTTTGTAACGAGGCAAAGCGCGGCGTTGAGTTCCGCCACTCAACACGCAATGCCTCAATTTGGCGGAAAGTGTGGAACGGAAATGTTGAAAGAGAATGGAGTGTCTTAACACTAGGTTCTCTGGTTCCCCCTGCCTACCCCGCTATATGCGGGATACAGCGTGAAGTAAAAAAAAATGATATGAAAGAAATATAAAACAAGAACACTTTTAAAAATTCATTGAACACGGGAATGAACTGGATTTTGTACTTTGTAGTCCACGGAAACGTATCACGGATACAGCTAGGTTACCTATTTTAGTGGGAACAGTGGTCACACATTTCAATTTATTACTAGCAGTAAGATGTTATCTAATCATTGGTATGCACTTTATATAAGTATCTAAGCTATTACATAAATTATGACCTCTTCTATAATAACATGTCTTGAAACGTTTTTAGATAAGACTAATCTACTGTGAAATGAGTATTGATGAGCCATGAAGTAAAATTACTATGGTTTATTCTTAAAACTCTTAATTTTTCTTAGTGCCATTACGGTAAATAACTATTGTTTTTATCTTAATAGGTATTTAGTTTTATGGTCTGTCTTCTATAGGTTTTCTCTTTTAGAAATCTATAATTTGTGGCTGCAATTTATTACTTCTTGTTTTTCTTAGAATATATAGATATATAATAATATATAATATAGATATATAAGAATATATAGATATATAGATATTTTTATGTTAGTTTGTTGTCAATTTTAGCTTTGGATTTTACTTTTCGCTTTAACGTTAGTATATCTTTTGACTTTTATTTGATTGCCCTTCTTCAATCAATAAAGTGGTCTCAACTTTTGGCCGATAGTGCACACTTGTAATTCTGTCGTATATAGATAATACTCGATAATACTTCAAATTTAATCACTTTATACGATATATTGAGTTATAATGATAATATTCATAAACTCTTTAATCATTATTAATGCCTAATTTAAAATGAATCATAAATTAATTTGACTTTTTAATTTTTTTACAGCTTTGTGTCTTCTCTCAATACAAAGACTTCACTGTTGGATCAAGATCTGCTTCTATGGTATTAAATTAAAAAATAAATTCTTATCTATTATAATACACTTGTCAATAAAGTGACGTTTTGCAAATTGGTGGGATTATTATTTTTAATAAAAATGAATTTACTATATTTATTATATTATTTTATATAATGTAACAGAAAATTATGAAAATATATTGGCTATATAAATTTATTTATCTTTTAATTCTGGAAATATTATAAAATGTTTTTATCGAAAAGTTTTATGAGAGAGTTCCAATGTCAAACTCGAACCTATATTGACAAGTGTAATGTCCGCTAGTTATCGAGTCCATTGTTGATATTCTTGTTGACTTTGTTGTAATATTTGTACCATAATGTATATTGTAGGTAATGTAAGATTATATGATAGTATGTAATGGATATGGTGGAATGTGGAGTATTCAAGTATAATGTTAAAAATTTTACCTCTAAAAGTAAAATTTTTAATACATTAATGGGTATATTTATTTGATTTACTTTTGCTTTTTGTAATGTTTCAGTAAACATTGTATTAATTGATCCAAATATTATGAAAATATTGCCTACATTGTCTTAATGACAATTATTTAATTTCACATTGTGAAAATGTATAGATGAAAATAAGTAATAAATAAGTGTTGTATCTGCATGTATGAAAAATTTCCAAAAGTCTATATATTACCTTCCTTATACTCAACATATTTATATGTTGCCACTGTTACTACTGGGAAAGATGTTAAATGTATAAGATCTTGTCTATATGAATTTTCCTATTTACTATCATTAGTATTAAAAAAATTATTAATCTCTGTAGTTTCGTAAGATGATACACTATTGAATGTTAAACAAATATTTAATGAAAACCAAATTTATTCACAGCTTTGAATGAGGCTATCTCCTAAGAAATACCATATATTGTAGATTTATAAATAACATTTATTAAAGCTGCTTTACTAAATACAAAAATCTACTTAAAAATGCATGTAGATGTTTTCTAATGAAATGTTATGAAACTAATAAATATTGGTTAAAAAATATGTATGAAAAGTAGATATGACAGTATTTAATTTGAATGGAAATGTATTTGTTTCAATTTTTATCATATGCTTTGGGCATGATATCATATTACGTTCTATTAATATAGCAATTAGCTATAAGGGGACTATAGCATAATGTACCATTTAGCAGCCTCTTAGAAGTATTCTATATACCTTTTTTAGTTGTTTATAATCATTTTAGATGAAAATAATATTTTAATTTATTTGTGTGATTCAAATATTTATTTTGTGTATAACCAGATGATGATCAGACCAGAGCGGTCTAATCTTAACTAAGGCATATACAGTTAAGTTATGCAATGTATGAGTTTTTATTAGATCTGAGTACAATTGTTAAGACAATTGTTAAAACAATATGAAAGAGCTATGAAGGTATAATTATTTATTATTTATAAGAACAGACCTATTTTTATTCTTATAGCAACTGTGTGAATAGATATTTACGTTTAATTTTGTTAAACTAACATCCCCATGGTTGTTTAAAGTTGTGCTTAACGTCACAAATATCAAATATATTTCATCTTAGACATCTTGGTATAAACTCCTTTTTTTTTTTTTTAACTTCACGCTGTATCCCGCATGTAGCGGGGTAGGCAGAGGGAAGTAGAGAACCTAGTTTTAAGACACTCCAATCTCTTTCAACATTTCCGTTCCCGTATAAAGTTGCTATCGATATTTTACCCAAATAGTTATTGTATAGTATTTTTTTATTTGTTATTCCGATTCAAGCAGAGATAAAAAATAGCCAGTCTGTAGCATACATAGTCAGGGCATACTTAAATGTAAGCTGAATACAAATTATTATATTCATATACACCATAGATATGTAACGTAATGTGAGTTCCATATATAAAATATGAACCGTAACTGCCGTCTGTGTGAATTTTTAATAGTAATACAATCTCATGAGATGTCAATGTTAGATATAATAAGTTAATTATTTATTGTCTGTATAAATAAAATAACTTCAATGATAATATAAACTTCTTCTCCTTCTCTTCTTCTATAACTATAAAATTGTAGTATATTAATATTAAGGTTATTGCGCAAATTTTAACTTTTAAGTCTTATACTTTATATTATATATAAAGAATATTTGTCGTTTTGTCAAAATAGTCCACTTTTTAATTAAATTTTTAGTGTTGTAGATTTCTGTTGATGCAAATTTTGTGTATTCATGATTTTTTCAGGGCATATTATAATTTGCCAATAGCTATATGCGATATATGTATGTTGAACACCATACTTATATGATTATTACTATAAGTAAATGTCAGGATATAGTAAAATATTGCATTTTTATAATTATAGTGATGGTGGATAAAAATGTGATAATATTTGTAAGTGACGTGAAACATTTGGTGACTGTTGTTTATCAATTATCTATTACCGCTTATATTGATAACTTCAGTTAATATCATACTAATTGTTATTATTTGATAAACATCTAAATTCAAAATGGCATTTGTTTAAATTATTATGAATAATGTATTACACTTAAGAAATATAAGGAATTAAATGTTGAATTTTAAAAGTGAAGCACGAATATTAATTAAATTTGTTTCTAAGCACTATCTGAAATCATAGTTGTAGTAAATCCATGTCAAAGATCCATGGTTGCATTCCATGGAAATTCCATATTATTTTTTGTCTTGGTCATCTCATGTCAATATAATATTTATGCAGCTATCATCTTGTATGCATCCCATACCACTTTAGTTAAGGCCACATAAAGGAAACTATTTATTTGACATGTTTGACAATAAAATAATTATGTAGTATTACTAAAGTAGGTAGTCTAAAAATATATAATTACATAACAATTCTTGTGGTCGTGTTGTATTTCAATAAAAAAACAAAACGCTGTTAAAAAGACTTTTATTTTTATATTGCCTATCGCTCTTTTATACAATTTAAAAAATATATGGTGGAAATCACAATCATTTAATCTTCAATTACATATACTTCTTCAATTACTATACGATATGATGTTTGTTTTAATTTCTTTAATAACGAAAATTTTAAATATTTAAACTGACATTTAGTACAAAACGAAATTATAATGTCTAATGTTTACTTATATGAATGTAATTTAATACTAAAAATTCTGAAATCAGAGCTCTAATAATTTGATAGAATTTTTGATATTTTGCATTTCTCTCTATTCTATGTTTAGTCTATGACATTAAATAACTTATTTCTGAACAAAGATCATTCTATAATCCATAAACAAAAATCCTAATATTGTTGTGAACGTCATTCCCTTATTTTGTTATTTTGACAGCTGGCTCGTAATTTTGACGTGTTTGTGGCTTGCAGTTTTGTTTTTTGTATTTTTAATTTATTTCCCATTATTATTATAAATTGTAGTCTTGTATTTAATAACATGATCCTCTATAGATTTGCAGGATGGTTTAGTTTAGTATCCGTTATTGCTATTGCTCTACTTGGATTTGGATTGTACATATCTTTATTAACATGTATTGTTTCGTTTCTAATTGGGTAAGCTTTTAATTAGGAACAAATAAACCTAGGACTTCATCGAATAATATGCGAAAAAATTTTCCGTTTATTTTTTGTCATTTCCTACTATTTCCTTATTTCAGAGTATTAACAATATTATATTTAAGTTATGATAACAAAAAAATATTTA
Source organism: Philaethria dido (assembly GCA_033558755.1). NCBI lineage: Eukaryota > Metazoa > Arthropoda > Insecta > Lepidoptera > Nymphalidae > Philaethria > Philaethria dido. Next base: position 1,397,175 of record JAKGSA010000212.1, on the reverse strand, counting down.
CTACTGATATTGACTGCTTGGACGACCCACTACAACAAACTAGTTTTTCTATACAATCTCCCAAGGTATTGTTTGGCATTTTTGAAATATTTTTAAATATTTATATTGACCTTACATATTTGCAAAACTCAAATATTGCTTATTATAATACTTAGCTTTCTAGGCTTTCTAGGTAGAAAGACAGTAATATTTTTTATGTACATTATTTTAATTACAGATTTTAGAACTATTTAAAAATGAAAAACCATTGCCAAAGTTTGATAATAGAATAACAGGTAGTGAAACAGTTGATTCATTTCTAAATGAGATTGTATCTATTATTATAAATGACTATGTGACAACATGGTATGAAATAATAACTGATGATCAAGAGTTTACTTCTTATGCCATTAAGAAAATTGTGATAGCCGCAGGAGCAAATGTATCAAATAGGTCAGATAATTTTATTTATTTACTAGTAAGTGTATATAAATGTAGTGGAATTTTTATTTCTTTGCAAACAGATAAAAGAAATGTTATTGACATTGTTGATAAGTTACTTTGTATATTTAATTATTACTAAGAGGTGCAAAATTAAGATAAAAAAGAACTATATCATTGTCTTTTATTTATTATGTATATTTTTATTATTTCAAAATGCATGGAACAATTAAATATATATTCTTTATTTTTTTAGAGTAAAAAGTGTAGACTGGATTCATTTGTTATCAACAAGGTTTCCTGAAGAATTAACAACCCATTTGAAATTATATAAACAATCTCGAGTTAGATTGAAACATGTACAATTATTAAGTGCCAAAGAAGTAAATGGAACTTCCAAATTAAGTCCCAAGAAGCAAGATGACAAGAAGACTCATAGGAGGAATAAAAGTGAAACTGATTTGAGTTGGCCACCTGGTAAATAATATTAACTTACAATTAATTTTCATTCATGTAATTATAAAAGTAATTGTAGATTTATGGTTGGGTTAAATTTGGAATCATAATTTTCCATATTAATTGAGCAAAATATATTTTTTTTTTTTATATATAATAAATCCCATAAGAGTATGTAGTAATGTATTGTAATGCTTAAGTATATAAATTTATATAACTCATGCCTCCTGCATGAGAATATGAAACAAATATTGTTTTTTTTAAACAGTTATACACACACTAAGGGTAAGAAATTTCCAAGGCATACATCTTAATAGATTCCAATAGGTACAGTTTAAAATCCAGCCATATTCTAATTTTTAAATATATTATTAAAAACTATTTTATTTATTTCAGATGCACAAACATTTGGTAAATCTAAATTCTATAGCAGCTCAGAAAATATAAGTGGGAATAATTTGAAAGATTTATTTTTTGATCTAGAATGTTCTATAGAAAACAAAGAGATGTGTAGAGATATTTACTGTTGTGACCCTGAAAAAGAAACTGGTAATAACTTTTTATATTGTTAATTTACATACATACATACATAGCTTCATGCTGTATCCCGCATATAGCAGGTAGGCAGATTGAACCTAGTCTTAAGACACTCCGTTCCCCACTTTCCACCGAATTCAGGGAATTGTAATCAATTAATGGATGTTAAATTGTTAATATAACATGTATTAATTGATTAGAATCTATAAAAATGTAAAATGTCTAAATTTAGTTTGGAATGTGGAAAATAGAGTGTCACGACACTAGTTTCTCACTAACTACCCTGCTATGCAGAAAAAAATTTCAACCTGTAAACAATAAAATAAAAATTTAGATGTTATTTTAAAAAATGTTTAAGTTGACTTGTATACTTATTAAAAAATATTATTTTCAGCCTTACTTAATGAAATTTCTGAAGCAATATTATATTTAGTAGTGACAGAAGAAATATGGAAGTGTCATGCTCTAAAACTTATTCTTATAGATCTTTTATCCTCAGTTGTATTGAAACCATTGATAAATATATTAAGTGACCCAGATAACATAAACAGAACTATTATTAGATCTGTAAGTATTGTAAAATATCATTTTATTTACTACTTATTTTAGCTGCTCTAGTTGAAATATATTGTACATGTATCACCTTATATCACTAAGTATAATAATTATTATTTTATAAAGCCATTGTGGCATAGTGGGCCAGTGTCTGGCTACATATGTGATAGTTGTGATTTCAATCTTTATTATAGCGAATGATAATAATTTAAGTATCTCCAATACTTTGCTCTGTGAGACAAAGCATGGCATTAAATTCTTTCAGCAAAAAAAGTGTCTTAATATTAGGTTCTCTCTGCCTATCCTATAGTGGAATTGGAAAACCTTGAAGTTGTACTATCTATAATATTTACATCATGATAGTGGGTTGAAATACTGCTTCCTCCCACTAAAGTTTGTACAATGCCTATATTTTATTTTAGGCATGTAGCAGTTTTTGCCGTCCACAATATACTTTACATGTGTATTACTTATTTACTTTTTTTAACAGTGTTGCAAAGATTCCTGTCTGTCGTCAGAATTATTTTTACTAGTAATACGATCATGTAGTGATGCAGAGGAACTGGATGCGACACTTGAACTAGTACAAAAAGATATACAAAAACTGGTACAGTATTACTTTTATATGCGACATTTACATATATAGCATGTTTAATGAAATAAAGAATAGTAGAAAAAGTATTAGTAATAAATTGAAATAATTGTAATTAATGGAACATATTTATTATTATGTTATTGTTAAACTGGATTATTAGTACTTACTTCATGTTATTTCAATAATAATGCTGAAATTTTATGATGAAGTGAATTAAGACAAACTTTTTTTTCTTTTATGATTACCTAATGATTCATCCCACTAAATTTGTTTTACGTGATGTTTTAACATTACCTATGTATTAAACTTCATCTTAGATATATTTGTCTTATCAAAATTTAAAATAATTCATATTTATACACCAATAAAGTTGACACGAATATACTTTGAACGATGATTCCCCAAAATTTGCAATTTTGATTTATTTCGTTTTTTGATTAAGCGTGCGATAAGATGTACGATTGAATTGAATGAAAAATACATAAATATCAGAACAAATGTGTAATATATTTTTCATTAATGTAACATCGTTATTTTATTATATTTTCATAACAAATAAAATTTTTCAGCATTCAAAAGATAGCGCTGGAGAGTGGGAATTACAGGACAGACAGAAGCTCTCGTCTTTACAATATGTCTCTAGAATAATTCAAGCTAGAAGAGCGACTTTAGGACCTCAGGAAGGTATATTTTCCATTTTAATTTCTAACCAGGCTAAGAAATTAAATAATTTTTATGCAAATATCACTTTAATTGGGTATTAAACTTATAAATAATTCAATAAATTGTTAAATTTTCATCAGCAAAATAATATTTTCATTTATAGGTTCTTCGAGTAATACAGCTACAGAAAAAGTGTCTGACGAGGTTTTAAGGACATTGAAATTCATCAGGGCTATTGCAGCTTGGAAATCTAATGCGCAATATTTACTCGAAATAGAGTTAAATGAAACAGGTATATTCATATGTACATACAAACAGCAAAAGTTCCAGTTTAGTAATTATAAAAGTAAAGTCAGTATATTTGTTCATACAACTAGTTGTATACAGAACTTAGATTCTCTACTATATTTGAGTCTCGTTAGTAAATATTGACAAAATAATCGTTTAAAATTATTAAATAAATATTTATACCTACTTTTCTATTCATTTTCGCATATAGTCTTTATATCAAATGGTATATATTTATCATATCTAAACAGATGCCCAAACATCAAAAGCTGTAATCGACAATCTCCGATCATCCGCCCTGGAACTATGTGACACGTACCTAGCGCCTAACAAGCCGGCAATACTGGGAGCCCCCGACAACTGCCATGCAGAGATAGTCCGCAAGATTACCACTGAGGGGGAGGAGTTTTGCAATAACCCGGTTGTTTGCTTTGACGATGTGCAGAAGTGTGTGTGTGACGCTTTGGAGGTGAGTGCTTGAACGAGCGTTTTGAGCGGGTGTTTGAGTGAACGATTAAGTATCCTTTGAGCGACTTTTGGGCTTAAAATTGCGTAAAATAAACAGATTTTTATGGATGTTCACCAAAGCTCTTATAAGAATATGCATGCGTGCATGTGTGTGTGTATTTACGCTTTGGAGGCGAATACTCTTGAGCAGGTACTTTAATGAGCGTTTGAGCTTCGAGTGAAATTTGGGCCTATGATACGTAGCTTAAAATAAACCACTTCTAATGGAATCTAACTAAAGCACTCCTAAGGAAATGGTCTGTAAAGTATTAAGAGAGAGTTATGAAGCAATAAAAAATAAGATGAATTGAAAATAAATTTAATTCTATTCTATTATGAAAATATGAAATATATGTTTTAGTATTTTCTTTTATATTAAATAGTATTCTATTAAATATTTAGTTATGTTATATTTTTAGTAAAATTTTTACACAGTTGTAAAATTATTTAAATTCAATAGTTCTAAACTTTAAGTTGATTATGCCATTTAAATAACGATGTAATATTTTAAATTATTTATTAGGATGACCCTTCATGGCAGGCAGATTTCATGATGGACAATGAAAAAGATGTCAGTGATAAAATAAACAGGTATTTTTTTACACATTACTATCACATTTTATTATTAAAAGTTTGAATTTTGTCAAACACTAAGAAATTAATTGTTTTACAGCGATTTTAACCGCGACATCAAATTAGATAACTCAAAATATGGCGGTGAGTTTCATTATAATATTTTTATTAATTAGATAAAATATTGTAACATTAACTTCAATTATATCTATATTAATATTTTGAAATGTAATGTTTGTTTGTTTTTTAATTTGTAGCATAATTTTGAAATAATTTTATATCAAAACTTTTTTTAAGTAGAAATTCGTCTTTTTAAAAATTAATGTTTTTTTTTTAATTTCGGTAATAATTATTTAAATAACATCTCTACAATGTTGTCACGTTTCCTAATAAAATCTAAATTAATCATTTATGTATAAATGGCTCTAAACCTTAAGAATTACCACAGACTAATAAATCACTAACAGATCACCAAATCATTAAATACTAACAAAAAATAAATATCATCTACAGAAAAATGCAAGAGAATAATGAAGACATGTCTCAGCCAATTGCCAAAATTATTTAACAAAACGAAGTATAAACATAATTTAGTGAACAAATCCTCCACTTTCCCCCGTTCTCTGACTCGGCGTGTACAAACGAGCAGGAATCATACTATACCCAAATGTAACTGTGGGTAGTTGTATATTATCTATCTAGAACTGGCTAGAACTTTCTCGAACTTTTTTTGTTTTCTTATGACCAACCCAACCTTCAGCTTCATTTTTCAGTGTTCGCTTGAATGACACTATTAGGTGGATTTATTTATATACTGTTTTTGATTTTTTTTTTGGTATGACGTAGGTTTTTCTTACTGTAGCGTTATTATTTATTATGAACGGGGACTGTCCATATTATTATAGCGTGTGTCTTTTTAGATGTATTTAGTTTAGTTAAACAAAGTTTGAAAAAGCTTAGTATATGAGTGATAATTTTTATTAAAAGTAATGTAATATGTGGACAGGCCCTCTGAATATATATAATTTTGTTGTCATTTGTGTGTTTGTTTGTACGACAGGTGATGTAGTGACGCCGGTGACGAAACATAATCGGTCCAGGTCAGATATTGTAGGTAGTTTCACACAAAAAAATGTAAACGAGAATGCGGGTGAGTTGGCATAATAAATTAAAATTATCATGAATATAAAAAAAATGTTTTGAACAGTCTAATAATAGGTATATCATCATAACATCATAACTGCGTAAACGCGTCAGATTGTGGGTTCGATTCCCACTCCAGGAAATGTAAAATTCAGCATTTTCATTTCGTGGGGTTGGTAACAAGGCAAAGCGCGGCGTTGAGTTCCGCCACTCAACACGCAATGCCTCAATTTGGCGGAGAGTGGGGAACAGAAATGTTGAAAGAGAATGGAGTGTCTTAACACTAGGTTCTCTGGTTCCCTCTGCCTACCCCGCTATATAAAAAAAAATATATATCATAATTATGCTCGTACTAAATTCTTCTAATGTCTATAACATATGTTTTAATGCTTATGGAATTTATTAACTAACTTTGATTTATTAATATCATAAAATTTAGATTTATATTGTTCATAAAAAATTTTTATGTAAACATTTTCTATTATTTAAAAGTATATTATTTCAGGTCCATCTAATTTAAAGTCAGCCAATACGAGTAACCTATCCTTATCTCACTCGGCTATAAGTCAAAATGCAAAGAATATGATGTCGCCGTTGTCTGCATATATTATAGAGACAGGTAATTATGTTTATAAGTTTTTTAATTATGTTTTTTATATGATTTTTTTTTTCTCTTCACGCTGTATCCCGCCTATAGCGGGGTAGGCAGAGGGAACCTGAGAACCTAGTGTTAAGACACTCCGTTCTCTTACAACAATTCCGTTACCCACTTTATATGATAAATATCAAATTATTACAGTTTTAATGAATAAACAAAAAACAACTTTTTATTCAGTTTGACGCTTTTCCCTGGGTAGTTCAAAAGAACTTAGACTAAAGGCACTCTTTCTTTTTTTTTTGTTTTAACTTCACGCTGTATGCCGCATATAGCGGGGTATGCAGAGGGAACCAGTAAACTTAGTGTTTAGACACCCCGTTCTCTTTCAACATTTCCGTGAAGTTCCTGAGAACCTAGTGTTAAGACACTCCGTTCTCTTACAACAATTCCGTTCCCCACTTTCCGCCAAATTGAGGCATTGCGTGTTGAGAGGCGGAACTCAACGCCGCGCTTTGCCTTGTTATCAAACCCAAGAAATGAAAATACTAAATTTATAATAATTTAAAATATGTAGTATTTCCTGGCGTGGGACTCGAACCCACAACCTGTCGCGTTTACAGTCGCACGCTTCTGCCTCTGCGCCACGACAGGCGTTGACGACTGCGTTCTTCATTTTCCGAAATCGATTCATTGCTTGTTTAGTGGCGGAGCTTATTACCGTACTTTGTCTTAAAAATATATTTATATTATTTTTATTAACCCACTCTGAAATAGAAATAATATAATTTTATTTTCTTTCATTCGAATGGGAATCGAACCCACTATTACTATCAATCACGATTACCGTCCGATCTGTGCCATGGCATAACAATGGTCTAAACAACAACTCAAGAATTATTTATTTGTTTAAAGCTCTATCTATGACATGATTATAGATGCAAATTTTTCAGTTTTGTCCAGTTTTGCCTTCAAATTTCTTCATCTCTAAATTTGAAAGACAAGTAAAGATAATAAAAGTATTTAAATTTATTATGTTATATTGTAATTTTGTTTGTTTCAGCTCTAGTCCAAGACAAGGGTAGAACGTTTGGTATATACGCAATAGCAGTGACTAGAGCGTCAGATAATGAGGTGTGGCACATATACAGGCGATATAGCGACTTCTACGACTTACATATATCTATAAAGGAAAAGGTATGAAAAAAATCACGTTTCAAGTTTTATCCGACATAGCAGGGTAGTCAGAATTTTTTTTTATGGATATCGGATGGCAAAGGAGCAGAAGGACCACCTGATGGTAAGTGGTTACCTACGCCCATGGACATTTACAACACCAGAGATGTTGTAGATGCGTTGCCAACCTAGAGGATACTGATGGAAGAGGGGGGACAATGTAGTAGTCCGCTATCAGAACCACCACATTTTGGGGAAAGGGTGGGTGGAAAAGGGGAAAAGAGTACCTAGTGTCCAGACACTCCGTACGCCGCTTTCCTCCGAGTTCAAAACATTGGCGGTTAATCGTCGGAACTCAACGCCGCGCTGCGACTTCCTAGAGCAGAGAAATAAAAATAGTATCATCCCACGAGTGAGAATTGAACCCACAGCTCATTACGTTTGTAATCACTGTCCCACTGTACTACGATGGCGTTAGAAATAAAAATACATTGTTTTTATTAATAAAAAATGGTGATATTACTTTAACTTATAAGAAGCTTTCACAAAGATTTTTATCGATTTCAGGAGAACGGAGTGTCTTAACACTAGGTTCTAAGGTTCCTTCTGCTTATGTGCGGGATACAGCTTGAAACTAAAAAAAATTAACAAATTAAATTAAATCCATATTTTTTTACTGTGAACAACTATTTATATTAAAGTACTCATTTTAACCTTTCTTCCAGTGGCCAGAACTAGGTCATTTACCGTTTCCAGCTAAAAAGACCTTCCAAAACACATCACGGAATGTTCTAGAAAATAGAAAAAGAATGTTAAACAGTTATTTGCAAAGTCTAACAAGTATAGCGAGAGATGCGCGGTACTTAGCGTTATTGTCGCCGCAGTATTTGGGCGGCTTTCTTAGTCCGGAAATACAGACGGAAAGACACGGTAATTCGGTAAGATTTTTTTGTTATATGTTGTATGTTTCATTTCTTTTGACATTTCTTTAAAGAAAATTATGCGGACGAAGGAGTGTGAGATTGGTATAGTTAAGGTTTATATTAAAAATAAGTGTAGGAAAGCAATATTTTTATAATAATGCATTTGAAATGAAAGAACAAATAAAAGAATAAATATTACATATTACAAACTGTGTTTGAAACTTTTATAACTGTTATTCAGTCTATGTGTATCTTAAAATGCTTATACTAGAAAAAAATTGTTTTAAATTTTTTATATTGTTGATTTATAGAATTTGAACCCAAGCCTCGTCAAATTAAAAGCTGGGAAAGATAGCTGGTTTCCTAGAAATAAGGTCCGGATGTGTTAGGATGATTTGGACTGTTACATTAAAATTTTTGTTACTAAAATTATCTATTAGAGTAATTAGACTGAATTTGTTTTTTTATAATTGAATAAACATGTTTTAGATCGATGCTCTTCTAGTAAATTCCATAAAGGCTGGTATGAGGACTTTAAAAAGCATGCCCGATCAGTTCGCTAACACCGTAGATGGGGTCATGGATGGTAAGATTTTACATTAACACTATTTAATACCCATAACATTGCTTCCATGCTAAAAATAAACTAAGTAATTTTTCAAATATAGTAGTAGTAAATATAACTTGGTCATATGTAAGATTTTAACTAGTTATACTATATTTGTCACATTTTCTAAAGAAATCTCGTATTACGACGAATATTTTAAAGCTTTTCGTTTCACATATATTGGAATTTTGTATTATTAGTTATTCCAAGAGCGCATATTAAATTTGTATTATAATTAAATAACATCTGTTATCATAATTGAGTTAAATTTTAAAGCTTTAATTGTATTTACACAGGTATATCAAAAGTTTTTCAAGGTAAGAATAGTGAGAGCTATGAAAATTTCAAGCCTGGAAGTTCTTCAGACGTACAAGATGTAAGTACTATTAACTAAACATTTATTTTCGTTTATGTCATTTTTATACATATGTTTGTATTAGGTAAATATTTTTTTATTTTAAAATATTTAATTTTAAAGCAAGTGCTAGAAAGATTGGAATAAAATGATTTTAGCTGGCTTTTAAAGATATACATACAATTATTACATCCTCTTTTGCGACTATCTTATATTGAACTGATTACTAATTTTCATGAAGAAAAACGATAAATTTTAGTTTCCATATTAAAGTGGTATTTTCAAAATGGATAAAGGATTTCTTTGCAAATAACTGTTTAGAACCTTAGTGCTGAGTTTGTGTATAATTTTTTGTTTGTTTTAAAATTCTGAGAAAGGTGGTAAATGATAAAAAAAAAATCCTGCATATAATTGACCAATTTTGAAGCACACCGCTTTTATAGTTTAAGATCGAATTTAGTTATTCTTTATTTTACAAACAAGGCAAAGCGCGGCGTTGAGTTCCGCCACTCAACACGCAATGCCTCAATTCGGCGGAAAGTGAGGAACGGATTTGTTGAAAGAGAATGGAGTGTCTTAACACTTAACAGCGTGAAGTTAAAAAAAATAGTTTTAAAGTGTTAATCACACACTACTACGAAACAAAAAGAAATTATACGTATTCTAAAATTTTTAATTGCCTATTATTATTAGAATTTCTATATACCTTAATTATTTCATACAAACTGTTTCATTTTTCTTATCAAAAAAATGAATGATTGAGTCAACAATTTTTATACATCACTAAAAAACCAATTCTAGATATGCTAATACGAATATAAAATTGTCTATTCTCTTTATGGAATCGTAAAAAAACACAATTCACGTCATATAAATCTACTTATAAATCTATTATGGATTATACTCGGTTTTGTGAATACGATATCGAAGGAACGATTTAATTTTCGTTCATAACGTAGAAATTTAACTTGGCTAGGAAAATATATTTTATAGATTATGTTTGCATGAATGAGAATGACAATTATTCGGTAATGTGTTCTTGGTTTTATAAGATCTACAATATATTCAATCTCTTTCTATGTAGTTTCTAATTGTATTTCCTATACTATCTTTTTTACGTATTTAACTGGTTCCATGAGTATAATTTTAGAATAAATCTTATAAAGGATAATTAAAATTTTAACAAAATAACTCCGATTTGAAACAATAAGCACTATGAAGTAAAATTATTACGAATAGCTCAAAAACTACGTGTTAAATCTTAATTAAATTTAAATAGGACCATCAGAATCACTAGCTATCGTATATCAAAATCAATCTTAAGGATTTTGATGGTTCACCCAGTAAATATATACAATCGAATTAATAACCTCTCCTTCCTTTTTTAAGTAGGTCAAAAATATTTCAATATGAACTTTATTAAATGTCTTCCCATAGTAGTAAATTATATTTTAGTAAAACAATAGTCAAAGGGGCCTTTTTATTTCCTAAACGGTAAAAAATGTCCTAAAAATAGTTACCGCTAAAAATAAAATAAAAAAAAAAACTTTCTGAAGTCGTTTTGTTCATCTTCCTTCCTATCCTTTCTTCATTAACACGTCCAGCTATTAATATTTATTATAAATAAAGTTTTTGTTCTAAAAAATATATTTCATTAACTTTAAAAATGATTAAAAGGACGGTGACGAGAGCGTGCCTCTACGGTTGCTAGAAGAAGTGCTGGGGATCAGAGGACTGTGGCTGAGGCGGCGACTTTTAGCACCGCTTAGAACTATAATAGCTGATAGAGTTAATAAGTGTGTATTTATTTTTACTTTTTAAAACTTCCAATATAATGTCAAATCTTAATTGAAAAATGTTTATCCGGATACCTTTTTTGCTGATTGGATTCCTATGTGATTATTGTTTATATTTAATAAATATTCGTTCCCTTAGTCTTGTTAGTCAAAGTGCATCATTAGGTTAAAAATATGGGAAATATGAAGAGTGAAGTTAATTATGAGTAATGGAGTAAGGTTTGAACTTTTCCCTGTGAGGGAACAGGATTAGAATACAATTCCCCTCCGCCGCTGAGTAGCGTCCCGTAAGTGGCGGGTTTCCCAGTAGTTTGGTGGTAGGAGGTTCGTCCTCCAACTGGCTCGCGACCACTATCATGTCAAAGACGAACCGCTAAATATCTAATGATGTGTTCCGGTTTGATGGCATGTAAGCCAGATTTTCCCCTCTACCACCCACCCTTTCTCCAAAATGTGGTGGTTCCGATAGCGTACTCCTACATAGTCCCTCCCTTCCATCTGTATCCTCTAGGTCGGCAACGCATTTGCAACATCAATGTGTTGTAGTAGTCTATGGGCGAAGGTAACCACTTACCATTAGGTAGTCCTTCTGCTCGTTTGCCATCCGTTATCCATAAAAAAGAACCAATCAATAATTTGTCGTTCAGTGCACATATCGATTAAATCCAAAGAACAAAAAATGATATGTGATAAAATAACGTATTGGTTTTTTTTTCATGTAATAGAATCTTTATTTCCATCGATTAATGTTAATGTTGACGAAATTGTAACAAGATTTGAATTTTTACAGAAAAGTATTAGAATTTGTTTCATCATTGACATCACCAAGAAACGTTGTGCAGTATCTGAAAACGTTTAAGTGAGTACGAATCTTTTTTTAATTAAAATATTAAACATACGTATGGATATCTTACGATTACTTTAAAGAAATCGATTATACAAAACAGAGGTGTTAGGTGGTAGGAGGTTCGTCCTCCGACTGGCTCGCGACCACTATCATGTCAAAGACGAACCGCCAAATATCTAATGATGTGTTCCGGTTCGATGGCATGTAAGCCAGATTTTCCCCTTTCCCACCCTTCCTCTCCCCAAAATGTGGTGGTTCTGATAGTGGACTACTACATTGTCCCCCCTTCCATCAGTATCCTCTACGTTGGCAACGCATCTACAACATCTCTGGTGTTGTAGATGTCTATGGGCGAAGGTAACCACTTACCATCAGGTGGTCCTTCTGCTCGTTTGCTGTCCGTTATCAATAAAAAAAAAAAGAGTGCCTTTTTATTAGCTAATAACTAAATCATTAACTAATACTACATATATTAGATAGTATAGAGAGAAGAGCTTGGACAGTGCAAGTTAGCGCTAATGCGAGCTTAAAGGGCCCCTTAAGTTTATACTTGGGTTGCAAGTGTCAGGCATTGTTCGGAGTTCTTCTCCCTACAATATGTTGAGTGATTGTGTATTGAATGCAAAATTACTAATAAATTTGAGGCCATTCCATCGCAATGGGATATCTATTAGCTTCACGCTGTATCCCGCATAAAGCAGAGTAGGCAGAGGGAACTTGAGAACCTAGAGTTAAGACACTCCGTTCCCTACTTTCTGCCGAGTTGAGGCATTGCGTGCTGAATGGAGGAATTCAACGCCGCGCTTTGCCTTGCTACTAAACCCAGAAAATAACAGTACTAAACTTTTACATTTCCCGGAGTGGGAATCGTATAGCGCATTTGGGACACCATTTGACTGTAATCGCAATAGGTTGTGTTTGATTCTCACTCAGGGTAATGATCATAATTAAATTGGTTTTATTTCTCTGTTCTAGTAAGGCAAAGCGTAGCATTGATTTCGGTTGCTTAACACGCAATGCCTCGATATCCAATGAAAATAGGAGAACGGAGTGTCTTAATACTAGGTTATCTAACTAACGTGAATCTGCAAAGGAAGTACTAATATATTTCGTTTTTTTGTAGGCAATGGCTGACAAATCGAAATAATCCAAGTATGGTGCCGAGGGATTCTGCAACTAAGGCAAGGACGAGAGTTGCAGCGAAAGTGGCCTTGCTGTCTGCTGCCTCTGGTAAGTTAATTATTTTTTAATGTTTTAACCTAATTATATGGCATTTCAATTTCGTGAAACATTTTTTTTGAAAAATTATCATTCGTTCAGTCTTACGTCTTTACAACAATCTTACTTCGAAAATAAGAATAGAAGAAAGAAAGAAATGTTAATAAAATAATATTAGGAAAATAAGGGCTTAAATAAATTAATTAAATGAATAATTAATATACAGCAGGTTATAATTTTATGTGTAATCTTATCACTGTTACAAGTAATTTCTAACAGGCAACCATTAAAATACAAGACTTATTCTAAAAAAACCCAAAAAGATGTGAAAAAAAAAGATTATAACTTTAACAAGACAGTGATAAGTCCTAAGATCCTCCCTATGTGTTTTGTACGTTTGTCTTTCTATATGTGTAGAGTGCATAATTATATATATGTTTTTTTTTACTTCACGCTGTATCCCGCATATAGCGGGATAGGCAGAGGGAACCTGAGAACCTAGTGTTAAGACACTCCGTTCTCTTACAACAATTCCGTTCCCCACTTTCCGCCAAATTGAGGCACTGCGTGTTGAGTGGCGGAACTCAACGCCGCGCTTTGCCTAGTTACCAAACCCAGGAAATGAAAATACTAACATTTCCTGGAGTGGGAATCGAACCCACAACCAGTCATGTTTACAGTCGCACGCTTGTGCCTCTGCGCCACGACAGGCGTTATATATGGTTATTATAGATAAAGTACAATAATATAAATTCCACAAATGTAATCCACCAAGTTATCCGTAATAATTTTCCTTCATTTAATTTGCCAAACGTTGCAATAAGCGTAATACATTTACCAGCGAAATGCATTCTCACTTGTGTCAAGAGAGAAACGTCCAACAGTGTGGATTAAGCACAAAAATTCATTTCGTTAATTCAATGAAAATTTCCGAATATAGAATTTTGAGGTTAAACTATGGTTGAGTTACGCGATTCTTAATTTGGCTGGCGGCCAAATGTTTCGGCTTTATCAATGCGATATGAGACACGCTATTGTGCGGTTGATACTAATTTAGTATGTTTTTAAAATATTGGCTTCGATATTCCACTCTTGCTATGGATGATAATGGCGCTATGTCCCGTCAAAATGTTAGGCAGTATGACTAATATTAGTTATGCCAGGAACTTAAAGTTGCAAGGCTTTTTGTAATTAATTAAAGCGCGTCATTTATTCGCATGAAAGTTCATGTTAATAGTAGCTGTATTTCGAAGTAATTATGTGTAATATAACATGGCTTTATTCTCTCTTCTGTTGGTTTTAACTGTTGTTAATATTTGTAATATTGTTTACTAAATAAGTTACGTGTAAAATAAGAAAAATATATAAGTATGATTTTATTTTTTTTAACTTTCACGCTGTATCCCTCTTATAGCGGGGTAGGCAGAGGGAACCAGAGAATCTAGTGTTAAGACACTCCATTCTCATTCAACATTTCCATTCCCCACTTTCCGCCAAATTGAGGCATTGCGTGTTGAGTGGAGAAACCCAAGAAATAAAAATACAAAATTTTACATTCCCTGGAGTGGGAATCGAACCCACAACCTGTCGCGTTTTCAGTCACAGTTAAATACTTGTACTTAATGAGAGTTTGATTAAACTTAAATGTTTCTTTTCGCCATCTCGCTTCGCTTCGGTTAGATCTTAGTCTTACCGAAGCGGGGAAATAAAAATAATACGAAAAAAAAAACAAATTTATATATCCCGCGGACTGTGCCATAATGTCATACGTAAAATGTCATTTATACGTTATACCCTAAGAGGTTCTTCTTAAATATTCCGGAAATACCACTTTAGTTGATGAAGAAAGGTTCAAAATCTAGATTAAAGGAGTTCGTTTTAATTGCGGCCATTTTTATTTTTAAACTCGAAGATCTTTATTTCTATAATTTAATTAAAGAAAATTAATTACTAACTCCTGTAGTGTCGCAGAGGCACAAGCGTGCGACCGTAAACGCGACAGGCTGTGGGTTCGATTCCCACTCCAGGAAATGGAATTTTTCATTTCCTGGGTTTTGTAACAAGGCAAAGCGCGGCGTTGAGTTCCACTCAGCACGCAATGCCTCAATTTGGCGGAAAGTGGGGAACGGAGAGTCTTAACACTAGGTTCCCTCTGCCTGCCCTGCTATATGCGGGATACAGCGTGAAGCTATGTATGTATGTAAAATTAATTATTTGATAATAATTTTTAGTAATTACAGGTTTAAAATCCGTTACTTTTAATATTTATGTGTCAATGTTCTATACATATATTTATAATATGATGTTTCTTTCAGATGATCTTCGACATATAGTAGGGACAGATGCTGCTCGAAGAGGACTTCTTACTGTCTTCGATTTGTTCCAAACCCAAGAAATTAATAGGCGCTTGCTCTTAGTATTGCTTGAAGGTAAAAATAAATTCATTTTATTGGTATTTTGGTGAAGTATCATCGTCTTTATAGTAATTACTTTTGTATGTCAATTCCTACAGCCAATCTAAAGGTATGCTTGCATAAATAACTTTCTCTGTGAGGGGACGGGGTTAGAATACAATTCCCCTCTGTCACTGGGTAGCGTCTCATAAGAGGCGGGTATTCCAGTAGTTTGGTGGTAGGAGGTTCGTCCTCCGTCTGGCTTGCGACTACTATCATGTCAAAGACTAATCGCAAAATATCTAATGATATGTTCCGGTTTGATGGCATGTAAGCCAAAACTGATTACATTTAAATAATTTTTATTTTTTCGCTCTAGAAGGGAAAGGCGCGGCGTTGAGTCCCGTCATTGTACACGTATATGCTTTGACATTAGATTCTAGTAGTAACGATTCGGTTTCAAACATACAGTTAAATTTACTAATTGTAGCCTAAATATATAATTAAAAAGGACATGGGTTCGAATTCCGCTATATACAAAAATTCATACAGCTTTTACCATACATATTTTAAAATTAAAAAACAATATTTATTTTGTTACAGTGACGTTAAGTAATCTGTTTCCCGATAACAAAATACAGGATATGTTCAAAAAGTTATATTCACATTCTTCAAGAGTTCCCGTTGTCAAGAAATCGGTAAATGTATGAATTAAAATATATTAGTTATTGGTTGTATTTACATGTTGACTAGATATTATTTTGTCTAAAAGTCATATATAAGCCTTAAAAAATTTAAATTAGTACTTTTATTGTAATAATAAAATTATTTTTCTTATTTTTTTATCATGAGAGATAAAAAAATAAGAGATAGAGATATGAGAGATTATTTGTTAAATTGTTGGTTCGTGTGTACGTAATATAAATATTTTTTTTACTTAATTGTATCAAAATTAGACAAATTTATCTCTTGAAAGTGTTCTAAATATAGACAGCTGACTAGTATTATTTTTTTAGGCTAATTTTATAAAAAAAAGGTTTTGATGTATTATTAACTAATATATATATATATCTAAATAAATGATAGTAAAATTTAATAAGCGCGGCGTTGAGTTCCGCCACTCAACACGCAATGCCTCAATTCGGCGGAAAGTGGGTAACGGTATTGTTGAAAGAGAATGGAGTGTCCTAACATTAGGTTTTCTGGTTCCCTCTGCCTACCCCGATATATGCGGGATACAGCGTGAAGTTGAAAAAAAAAATGAATAAATATTTAACTTACATTATTATTTTTTTATGTTTTTATATATAATAATTTGAACCAGATGATTATAGCATTTAAATGATATATAATATTTTCGTTATAAAAAATTCAAAGTTATTATGAATTCAGTTTTTGAGTTAACAAATTTAATTTTTAACTTTATACTGGATGAACCAATTTTGACAATTTTTTTTTTATATGATAGCTAGTAACATGTTGTCCCATTTCAATTTAGTTATGATCTGACAAGTAGTTTTTGAGTTATTCGTAATAATTGTACTTTTCGTTTTCGTTTTTTTGTTTATATCTTATATCTATTTTGACGCAGTCGGATGTAGAACGCATGGCTTAGTGGTCAGAGCGTTTGAACGGTTTCTAAGAGGCGCGGGTTCGAGTCCCCCTGCGTTCATTCCCTAAGTGTGGTATTAACACTTTAAAACTTTAATATTTCAATCATTATTTATTTTATTTTATATTTATAAATAATGGTAAATATAAATCAATAACTGTTCTTATCTCTTATTTAAAAAATATATTATGTAAAATTAGTTTAAGTATGTGATATTGCGTACCTAAATTCCATTTAGAATATCTGAATAATGAATTAAATTTTCTAATGTGTCAAAATTATGGTAATAAATAATTGTAAAATTGATCCTCAGTAACTGTATATAATTCCATATGAAATTTAAACAACATTCTATTAAGAATTCTATATTAAGTAGCAAAACAGTGTCTACGAGACATGGGTTCAAATCTGATCTAGTTAGAATCAAATGATTGAGAAATTCTAATGGTATAATACTAAGTGTGTGAAAAATCCTCTAAAGAAGAAACTGACTACATCATTTCGTACTAGGCGTAAGTAAGTTGATTAATCGAAAACGCCTACTTTTCAAGGCGAAATTTTTGTTCGAAGTTGAAATTTTATCTATAAATTCCGTTTTTTTTTATACCACGACGGTGGCAACAAGGCACACGGCCCACCTGATGGTAAGTGGTTACCGTGGCCTATGGACGCTTGCAACACCAGGGGCATCACTTACGCGTTGCCGACCCTTCAAAAACCTATTTATTCCCCTTTTGTTTTCATGTTATTTCAATACTGTTTTCCCTGAATTTGCTTGAACGTTATAAATAAAGCAATTTTAATCTATTAATAGTTCAAAAGTTGTATATGCAAGACTTACCAACATATTCACGCCTGTATGGATATAAGTTATTATAATTGTATTTAAAAAAAAATAAAATTAAATTCATGTTATGTGGGGAACGGAGTGTCTTAACACTAGATTCCCTCTGCCTACCCTGCTATATGCGGGATACAGCGTGAAGCTAAGTAAAATCATGCTTGTACAAAAACCTGATATGAAAATAAATCAATGAAATATTTTCGATTTAGATTAGAGCGATGTTTGGGTATTATTGTTCTTATAGTGCGTATTTGTCTATATTAGCAAAATTATATTTACCTTTTTTTTAGTATTATTTAAATATAGATAATAGAAAATAAAAAATCATTTTTTGTTAACAGAGCATTAATAATTAACTAGATATATATAATAATATATGAGTATGACTTGGTTGTTAGAAATGTAGTGTAAATTACTGTTTTTGTGTATTTATTTACAAATAATATTAATTCCTATGGATTGCGTCCTTTGATTTTGTATACTCAAGAAATGATTCAGCAATAGCGTTTTTAGAATATTAATATTAATAGATTTTTGATTAAATATCAATCTTTATGTCACGTTTAAAGTACTCTAAAGCTAGAAAAGGAACAACATGTATAATTTTATTTATTGTATGTATAAGGTATATTTTTGTAATAAATAGGTAGAGATACTAGGAAACATTTTTTATAATAATATATATTGTAAAAAATGGTTCATAGCATCTCTAGCTAACAGTGGCGAGGCGTCTATACAACTCGATTCCTACCGGCTTGTCCTAACTTTTGAAAGTACAAGTATGAGACCTAAAAAAAATACTGAAATAAATACCTTCATATCCTATACCGGCTTCCCTAAATATACCGACATATCTAAAAATTACCGGCTTCCCTAAATAATATGTACCGGCTTCCCTAAATATGCATCGGCTTCTCTAAATTTACTGGCTTGCCTAACTAAAATTTTTCACACTCGCACTGCTACCTAATATATGAAATGATTTTAATATTTTTTTCATAATAGTGGTTTTATAAACTGGAATTAAATCAATCTTTAGTATATTTCTTGTTTGAAAAGCATTTTTCCTTATTAGAATAGAATGTTCTAGCATTTCTTTCCCTTAGTATATACTGTTAGTTAATGTTAATTGTTTTTGACATTTAAGAATTTATTATATCTAGTTTTTATATGATTTGTGAAGGTATTGCGAAATCGGTAGAGTATAAAATTTGTTAAAAGTTAGACAATTTTTTTTAATAGGTAACATTCCGATTGAGATGACTATTTATTGACTTAATTTTTAAGTTTCTTTTATAATAAATAAATGCCAAATTGAATATAATGCTTTTATTTAAGTTGCCTTCCTACTTTTATATTTAGGTGTACATCACTTACATGCAATAAGCTTGAACCAATTTGAGTATAAAGGGTACGTCGTTTGTCTACCATGTATGAAAGTAATCTGCTGATATTTATTTCCTGTCTCATAATGAATGATATATAAAATATATACAAATATATATTACATTTGAAATGATCAAAACGTTTGGGCGCAAAAAGACGAACATTATCATATCCCGCATGTATCATATTCTTGTAGTAAACTTTAAATGTTTGAAATTTAAATGCGAGTAGTAGCGAGTAAAATAATGTTCAAAAATTGATAAATTTTTTGAACAAATATTCTTTCTAACATGTTTTAAATAATGAAGCTTTCAAAATCTTTTTATAGAAATATTAACAAGCAGTCACGTCGTGGTGGCATGAAATTGTATGGTTCAATTGCAGGTTCGAATTTATTTACGTTAAATAATTAAATCTTTAGGCCTTCTTTTTATCTTCCTATTCCATAATTTTAATACATATATTTCTGTCCATAAAACTCTTGTAGTACTTTCGGATATGTCTAAAAATTGAAAAATTATTGGAGGGTTTGATATAAAAAATGAAGCTACAACCTTACGTATAACGTAATACTTGCTATACTACTCCATAATCGAAGTTTACTGCAGAAATTAAATTTAAATGTAAAAATTATTATTTATAAATGCACAAGAAGACGCCCAATGACTCTAAAACGTAAGAGGCATCTTATAAAGTGATTAAGCCTGCAATATAAGGTTCTTGCCGACGTATTATATATTCTTGACGTTGGTAGATTTTTTGTTACAAATAGTTATAATAAAATGGATATTTAAAATAGGGTTATTATAACTGGATATTGAATTAAACGCTATAGTTATGAATTCGGTCACCATTCGTGAATAATAATATTCTAATGATTCGCAAACATAATTATAGTGGTTTTACGCCTTTTCCGTAAAGTTGACTAGTTTAGTCAGGGAAAACTTAGTGGTCAAGAGTCAAGACACTCCGTTTTCTGCTAAATTCAGGGTATGACTCGTTAAGTGACGCTTTATATCAAAGTAAGTGGTAGTGGTAGTGTAAGTAAGTGGAAACGTAAATAAGTTCAATATAATCATTCCTCTGAGTGGAAATTGATCCTACAACTATCGGGAAAATTATTAAAGAAATATTCGTAAATTAAAACGATAATTAAGATTTTAACTATAAAAGTAAACCGTTAAAGAAATTGCACTAAAAAATAAAAATATTACGAATAACTCAAAAACTATTGGTCTTAACTAAATTTAAATGGGACCACAACAGAAGCACTAGGTACCCGTCATATAAAAAAAATACGGTAGAATTAAGAACTTTCTCCTTTTTTGGACTTTTTTGGAAAGCGGTAAGATATAAGAGATAAATCGATATTAAGTAAAATAATAAAAATAGTTTATTTTTATTATTTTACTTAATATCGTTGCATGACAACTTACATTGGAAAAATAAAGTAAAAATTTGTATGGCAGCTAAGAACAGCTATTTCCTTAAACTGTCTGAGCGACGTTCAAATATCTAAATTGTAAATTGAGCGTGTAGCTCTCTTATGCAACACGAAAATAGTTTTAACATCCGTCTGCCTTATCTCAAAGTAAGGTACTATTTATATAATTTAAAACAGAGGGGTCATCTTTAAACATTAACCTTTAGGTTAAAGTAGAAATAACAGTAATAAGTAACTCGTGCGTGTGCTACGTTCCAACTATATAAAGAGTTATGAATGGAGTTCTTAAAATATAATTAAGGCTAACAATAAAACCTCATAGAATGCTCTTTCAAATCTAGATGAGTCACGCAATTGTTGTTTAAAAGGTTTAAAAGGAATAAAAACATAATGTCGAACATTTAAATCGTGTTTTTGAATTTACCTTTTCTATTACCGTTTCCAAGGATAACTATTGTTGGATAGAAATGTGAAAGTTGTAAAATCAGTTAGGTATTTTTTCCTAATACTTTATTTTTAAGAAAATATTCAATAATTATTTGTTAATTGCAAATATGTATAACTGTTATGTGTATAATTTAGTTGCGTGTTGTTAAAATTTTGTAAAATTCATACGAAACTATTTTGTGGCGTAGAAGTGATAAAATCAAATGCACAGCAAACACCAATCGCATTTGCCAGAATTCATTTTCTAAGTTCAAAGCTAAATAACTCAGAAGAGTCAAACAGTTACATGGATTGAAGGCGCATTATGCAGCAAAAGATTGCCAAATGAAGGCGGTAAACGCGCGATCACTTTGTGTCGCTCGGCTTGAAGGGTTGGGCGGCCGCCAGCGATCTACGTCGTGTCCAATACTCTCGTTAAAGTTTGTGATTAAATGCCCTCTTTTGGCATTATATGAGTTTTATAATCTTTTTAAACTTGAACAAGAAATATTATTATAGATAAGAGAGTGCCTTATTGAATTGTAGCTCATTTTACCAAAATTCTATTTAAAAAGTTCAAAGTAGTAATAGTAGCTATCGGTCTCCTGAATTTTTGTATTATTATAATTTTAGATTTACTAAAAAGACACAAAAAAGAAGAAAAAGACACGTTTTTTTAAGAAGTTTCTGTACTGTATTGTTACAATTTTTCCCTAATAATAACAATCCTATTATATTTTTTTTATTATTATAAAATAACTTATCTTTATTTTAAAAAATAAACATTACAAAAATATTAGTTTCTATTTTTTCATAGTACAGGTAAATTTTACCTAAAAAATAGTTTCAACTCTAAATACTATCTAAACTGAATACATTATTCGGAGTAGCGCCGCAATTTGAACGGGTTTGCTGATGCGGTGGTAGATCTTTCCCACGGATCCCACCGCTATTGTCGTGTAACTCTGTCCGGATAACTCGAGACACACGTTTCTCGCAAACTTGATAAATCGTCTTCCAAATAAAAAACCTCAATTCATGAACAAATCGTTTCGTACCTACCTTTACACATAGATGTTGAACGTTATTTTGCGGAAAATTTTGTACTTAGCGGTTTGGTTAATGGATTATCGATATATTTGAGAAATATCAATTTATTATAATTTGTAAATCTCAATAGAGACTTACTTCTATTGGACGGAATCAATTTAATTTGTAATATTAAAACGCTCGAAAAGTTCAAAGAGCTAATAAATTAAGCTCGCATCTCTTACTTTGATATACATTATTTTGATATCGGAATATTTAGGGGCTGAAGAAAATTTCTTCCTTATTTCTTATGTACGAACCTTATTTAAAACGGTAAACAATTTCACGGATAGTGGTTTAATTTAATTGGAGGATTACTTTTTCCATTCGGGACCAAAAAACCGTCGTCAAGTGCCAAGTTGACAGGGAACAAATGATGCATTTGAGTCACTGCTGAAAGGGTAGTATTTTAAGCACAAGTCAAACTCGCCATTCCATAATTGACTCGTCAACCAGCTCCAACTTAATACGGATCCAAGTTACTTGTAGCCGGTAGCAGGTTTAAATACATACAACTTTATATGAGCACAAACTATTTTAAAGAAATAAATAAGTCAGTATGTACTTGCAAATAATTTTGTACTTAAAATGAAATGGAATCCACTCCAGGAAAAGGAATTTTTCATTTCCTGGGTTTGGTAATAAGGCAAAGTGCGGCGTTGAGCTCCACCACTCAGCACGCAGTGCCTCGATTCGGCGGAAAGTGGGGAACGGAGTGTCTTAACACTAGGTTCCCTATGCCTACCCTGCTTTATGCGGGATACAGCGTGAAGCTATGTATGTATTCTTGATGTAGTCTACTTGTTGAAAAGTTGAATTAAGTTCGAAGCATTTGAGTTACATTTCAATTACATCAATGTATATCCAGTATAATGCTCTACTCGGCTTAAGGCAGATCAATGTTGGAGCTTTGCGCATTTTCGCCACATTACATTATATTAATAAACAGATGACAAGAGCAATTTCCTAAGAGATAGAGAGATTCGATTTTAATCACGATTATTGTGTCAATAAATCACAGGGGGAAGGCTTTTAGGAAATCACAATACTCACTAAAGTCAAAGTAAACAGCGTGTCCTTTGAGCGCGGCCTCATTTAAGTGCCGCCGTGATATAATTTGTAAACAAAAGAGCCCTACACTGTTTTAAAAGACAGAATTGTTTCCGCTATTACACTGGCCTCTAGCGTCCCTGCGCCAATAAATGTAGGTGGGTATTTAGCAGACTATTTACTGCGCGACACTCCGCTCCGACTCCACTAATGCTCTTAATTATTTTTGCCAGTGTAAGCTGTTTTTCTGACGGGGGGAATGCAATTGCAACATTTTGCATCTCGCCCTCCCGCCACGCCGAGTCGCTCTCATTACGTACTCCACTGCCGTCCGCTACGGCTGAGATCTCACTATAATTACACTTTAAATCAAGTGTAGCAGAGCGGTCAACCACTCGAATGTGGTATGAATAGTCAATCGTCATTAAATTGTTCAGCTTTGGTAGTCTAATGTGCCCTACCTAATGCAAGAATATAAAAGCCACTCTGGCGGTTTTTTTCCAGAATACGCCGAGGCACTTTGAGGTGATTTACAGTATCTATGTAACCTTACCGTCGGTTTTAGGATCATATTGAAAATGAAAGGAAAGGGTAGATAAAAATGAGCGGCTTTCTCGTGAGAATAGATAGCTGTTGTTACACGCTATTTAATATATTTTTACTCCATCCATTTTCACAGAAAACCAAATAGAAATGAAATATAAATTTTAACTTGATTATAAATCATCTTCCTTCCTTTTGTGTCTTGCAGTACTACGTTTTTGATCGTTTAAATAAATCTATATATTTTCATGAGCATATGTGTTAGCATATATGATTATGAAAATATGAGCATCTTATAAAAAAATAGTAATAAAGGATTTTAAAAACTTTTTTAATACAATTTAAAGCTTAAAAGTTAAGCTATTTAAGTATAGATAGATTGGTGTCTACTTATATTTTTAGTATTCTTAGTTTTTCTTGACATTTAACAATATTTTACATTTTTATACTTTTGATACGATTATCCTTCTTGAAATTTACATTTTTTACTACAATTATATTCATCAAAAAGAATTCTCGACATTATATTTTCAAGCTCAACTAAAATTATCTTGTACATAAAACAAAAAGTATTACTATATTTGCTTATGTAATCCGTTTTTGTAGATATATATATTTTCTGTTAACTGTTTTATGAAGGTTACCTTTAATTTTAAAACCCTGTGTGTACAACAGAGAAAATTAAATTAATGCAGCCCAGTGATGTTCGTTTCTAATGTAAGCAGTGCAAGATTTAAACGAGAGCTCACATTTCGTACTCGTAGGTACGTAATTATACCGCGGCTCGCCTCGCTCCGAGCGCAATGTGCCAAATCGCTTACTCGCGCCTCTGTTACCTCTACCTTTGTACTTGTTGTAACAGAAATTGTCGAAATACTGAAATTTTTATTATTTGAATCCTTAAAAGTATATACGGATATGTTGGTTTGTTAGTCAGTAAGAACGTCTTACAAGCCTATAGTATTTATAGGAATATTTCGCAATAACATTAAATATTTTTTAATCTTCACTTTTACACTTTTATATTACTTAATGTTTACTTTTAAAATTATGTTAAATTAATTACTACGCAAGCTAAATCTAATACCCATATATGTGAGATAAATATACATGTACAGGGAGACATGATTGCTGTCGAGATCCCGTCGAGTTTCCATATTAGTATTTCCAGTGTCCTGAGTCAGCGGCGCTCACCGCTCGGCTGCACACCGCTTCCTGTCACCTTTGCAGACTTTCAGTTGATTTCGTCCTTGTACGCAGACGTCATGGCTAATTTACTTATACCTACGTACGAACAACTCTGCTTTAATCTAGTTTCATTTTGTTTTATGCACTCCGCTACATGTAGGTCAGGCACACGTTGTTTTGCTTTTCAGTTGCGATAGACTTGGCGTACAATAAAATACATGTTCTTTTTAGATATCTTGTGTGCGGCTGCTTCAAGTTTGTGCGCGTTGGGAGTTACGACTATTGTGATCAGAAAGTAATGTTTTAGGGTTAGTTCTACAGTGTATGTAGAGGTCGGTTGTGGGATTTTTTGGTGAAATAGAATTAAAATTCGGTTCATAATGTACTTTCGACGCTTTGCTTGGTTATGGTAGACGGACTTTGATTAAAATTATAATAAAGTATGCGCATAGTAAAGCTTTTATTTAATTTTTTATGATAACCTATCGAATTAGAATACAATTACCATATACAAACGAGTATTATTACCATAAACGATAAGTTCCACTTAACATTTGCTAAGCACCTTAGCAAAACAGATGTTATTGTTTCAAATGAGCTGAGAATTTAAACCAATTTCATAATAGCAGTAAAATCAGAACGTAATATTAAACTGAATCACATAACATGCACGCTAACATCGTCTGATTAGACGCCACAGAAGCGCACACAATCTAATCGCTGTCCTGATGCAGTTTAATAAGCATACCAAGCTTGAACTAATAAATCAAACTGATTTGATTATTTACTGCTGGTTGCGGAACCTACGTATTTAGTATAGGATTACGTTAGATTTCCTATATTAGCGCACTGCAATTGTACGAGAACGAGGCGTACCTATCTGTCTTTTGCAGGGTTGCTCATGTACTCACTTACTTGGATGTAATACTTTACAAATTTTGATAACTTATTGTATTGTCTTGTCTGTAGATATTTGAGGCTGTGTGCTAAAACGTATAAATCTCAAAACATAAGAATCAGACCTTTTGTGTAAATTTACCTCTTATATTAGTAACATGCCTTATATTGTCTAAATCTAGATAGACTGAGTAATAATACCTGTAAAGTCTAATTTAGGTACTAAACTATATAATTTTAGCTATCGTATAGTAAGCGCTCTTCAATAATCCATTTTGATAGTCTCTTCGTAGATTATGCATCGTATATTGTGCAGCCCTGATTCCTGAATATCACAGACCGTTGAATTCACCCTAAATTCATATGATGATCCTTACTAGGCAGCGTCTGCCGTCGGCTATGACTTACCAGGGATGCCAGTTAATTATAATCAAGACGCGGCAATTTGAGTGACCGCCTAACCACCTCGTCGCTTACATCATGCCATATATTGAGATTGTCTACTAAGATCGATTTTGAAAACGATTTACTATTGTGGTATTATGTAATATGTTTGTTTGTATTGATATTTTGACGTTAAATAGGCAAGTAAAGTTGAAAAGGTATTAAATAGTTGTTTTGTTTGTATATCTTCAATTACAGCAAAGAGGTAATTAATGATAAATATATATATATATATATAAAAAATCGGAATATTTTTAATTATGTCTTTATTAAAGTAACAGTGATTGATATAGGTAATAAAAAAAGAATGTATGAGAATAACAAAAGCTAATTCTGTCATCAAGTTTAGAACACAGATTTCATTATGCTAAATTGCGCGGGTATCGATGCCTGAAGCACTTTGTAAAACCGAAACGATGTAATTTTACACCATCGAGAATCGTAATTGAGTGAATAAACAATACTTAGTTTATTAAACGATTTTGGCGGTTGACTGATATCTTGTTTCCTGCTTTTAACTAAAAAATAAATTTCCCATATATCGAATTCGAAATTGACGATTTTGTGTGGAATTGTATTATAATTTGCATGTCATTTTTAAAATGCTTCCAATAAAATATAGGATTAAGGAAAACAAAAATCCGTTATATTTGAGCCCTTATCGCAGGCGGTCATTCGTCGGATTTAACGCTGTGACACTATTAAGTACCTCCGTAACGTACCTGCATTCCTAGTCATCCGTATAAACCCGTAAAGATCGTTTGTTTTATGGCTCCGTTCCGAAAACGTTTTACTGAATTACCAGTAAAATACAAAGGAAAGAAACGAATGTTCTACACCTTTTATCCGAAAGAAATATTTGACCCAAATTTTTGAGTGCCCCTCGCCCACTGTCTAAAGTACCATTTCACAGTTTTTGTGTTTTTCCTTATATATTATAACTTTACGACGTTTTTACTTTCAAATTATGAAAATGATATTCACCTAACCGTATATGACGGACACAAAGTGCATAAAACATACAATTATGAACAATCAGAATGGTTGAGCGAACAGTATTCCACCGGGGTCTGTCATAGGTGTCATTTCAAGTAGATTTCCCACCTCTGATAGCATAATTATACTTAGATTATACGCTAAATATTGTAGAATATTAATTTATCCCTAACTTGATTTGCCGCTTAAGATGTATTATTATTGCGGTATCGTTGTTAATGCCTCTCGAGGCGTAGGGGATATTAATTGATGTTATTAAGGTTTTTGGTTCAATTTCTACAAAAATGTATGTTTCATTTATGTAAGCTTCTTCTACGTGTTTAATAAAGTACATATTAGGAACAGGATAAAGCGAGTTTAAATTTTCGAATGGAAAATAAAGTGCTAAGTCACTACGTAGTCTGTATTCATTAATCTATATATATAATAAAAGAGCAGAAAAGTCAATTCTGTACATGAAAAATTTTAGAAAAATATCAATTGGGTACGTTAATATATCGTTAATAGAAGCGAAAAAACCAATCAGTAGAATTTTTGTCTGTCTGTCTGTCTGTCTGTCTGTCTGTCTGTCTGTCTGTCTGTACATTTGAACGCGCATCACTCAAAAATTACTGGACAGAAATGAATGAATTTTGGCATGGTAATAGCTTAGAGTCTGAAGGTACATATAGGATAGTTTTTATCCCGATATTCGACGTAGTTTTTATGGAAACATTGAAAAACCTACATAGACAAATTACTTTATAGGCCGATAAGTACTGGACAGAAATGAATGATTTTTTGTACAGCAACAGCTTAGAGTCTGGAGGTATATATAGGATAGTTTTAATCCTGTCATTCGATGTAGTTTTCATGAAAAAAATAAAAGACCTACATAGACATGTTACTTTATATGCCGATAATTATTGAATAGAAATGAATGAATTTTTGCATGGGTATAGCTTAGAACCTGGAGCAACTTATAGAATACTTTTGAATTGATAGTCTATGTAGTTTTCGTTGAAAAAATAAATAACTGATACCCTCAAAATACGTGAATTACTCGCATACTTTCTTTCTAATTACACTAAGTAATATGAATATTAGATATAAAAATATTAAAAGAAATGAAAAAGAGAACAAGAAATATACATTTATTTAATCAGAATTATTTAATCAGAATCATATAATCGATTTTAGATATGAACGGTAATAGGTATGAACGCATAATAAGTAATATAATAATTTTATATTTGTTTTCAATATTTTCATGATTATTTAAGTGAAATTTTTAATATAGTATAATAAAAATAATTTAATTTCTTACACAATGGAATTATTATTTATTGGCAACATAATAATAAAATAATGAGGGTAATAGAAAGTTTTAGTTGACGGAATATATTTTGTTAACAAAATCTTTTATGGTAATAAATTCTAGTTGTAAGAAGTTAATACTGTGTTAATTTAGATATTTATGGGAAAGTGTTATCATAAAGTAGGAGACAACATGACACAGGTAACGTAAATTAATTTCTATTAGTAAAGATAATAACAATTATCCTATTCTGATTATTAATGTAAAAGTTAGGAAACTTAAATATTTAGACGATATTTGTTACTCTAAAACTTTGGACTGTAATTTAGAAGATTTTATCTGTGCGAATCGGACTTACTCGTATATGCATGTAAGGCTACAGAATAATCTAATAGGAAAAAATATAAAAAACAATAAAAACAAAAAAATATATAAAAACAAAAATAAGTTATAATAAGTGTATAAAAATTTCGACATGGTTGAGAAAGAACCTATGCTTTAGCGGTCATAGTGCTTGGACGAGACTGGCACTGGTTTGAGTCTTCCTGCGTTCAATTTTTTATACCTTTTCGAAAAATGGTTTTCTATTCCTAAGTATGTGATTAACACTTTAATAATATTAAAAATACCATTAGCACAGTAAATAGTAGTTCTGATCATCGTGACGCAGTGAGATAGGCTCTCTCCGCCTACTAATTAATACCTAATTATACTTCTAAGATTAAACATATAAACATTTGGATATTTATATATTAGAATATTCAGACTCAATAATTGGAAAAAGGTAAGTAATTATAAAAAGGTAAGGTGTAACCAGAAAGATTTGGCGAGGCAAGGCGAATATTTAGTAGTAAAAATTAAATACGGTAGTACTTAACATGAAAATAAATGAAAAATGTTATCCTATGTTGAGCGCGAACGAAGTCGCGGGCACCACTAGTAGTCTTATAAAATAAAAAAAATATATTTCTATACATTATATTTCCGTAATAATTTTATTTTCATATAAGGGAAGGGGAGGTAGCCCCGGACACTTAAATAAAACGCGATTAAAAATAAAAATACAGGATATTTCTGTGTTATTTCTTATTTAATATTAAATTGGGAATTTCTTTAATTATATTAATCAAACCTTGAACTTTTTTATCACATTTTTTCAAGAAAATATATTGTTTATAATAAGGTCTAGTTTTTTGCCGTCAAAAAATGGCGGGTAGCCCCGGATACTTTATTCAATGATGGACCAACCGCTTTTTGGCCTAGAAAACATCACAGGCACAGTCTTGGTATTTCTGACAAGAAATTCAGAGCTTCATCAAATATTTCTTCACCAACAATCCATTCAGTCTCTTTTTCTCTAAGAAAGATTTTGGATATTTTCATTTGCTTTTAAAACCTTTTTAGCTCCGTCATGTTGTTGTATTTCTATTTGATCTTTTTTATTACTTTTTTCTTCTGTTTTTCCTTTACTTTTTTATATGGCGATGATGTTAGTTGCAGAAGTACTTAACATACTTAAGATACTGTGGTAAACCAACAAAAGTATTTTCGATAAATGAACCAAATGAAATTCAATTGTCATTCGAAAAAGAGTAAGAACCGCGTCTGGGGGCACCCGATAACATAGTGTCCGGGGCTACCCGACCGTTATCATTCAACATTTTTAAGCATACCTCTCCAAATGTACAAGAGTTGTTATAAATACCATTATCTTTAAATATATAAAATTTTGTTAAACCCTGAATAGCAGAAAAACATAAAAATTTACTTATTGTACTTAACAACCACCGATGAAATTTGATAAGAGCGATGATTTTTTTTCGGCGAAAATAAATAATTTTCTCACAACTTATTTACTAAGCGTCTACACCGGGATCAAATTACATTTGTTTCTACTCTAAAAAAGGTATTTTTACAATAACTCTTTGTCTAAGTAATGTAATTAATGTAAAAGGTATTAATGTAAAAGGTATTAATGTAAAAGGTATTAATGTAAAATGTAAAATGTAAAATGTAAAATGTATTAATGTAAAAGGTATGTAAGTAATGTAAAAGGTATTTTTACAATAACTCTTTGTCTAAGTAATGTTTCTTAGAAATGGAAGTGTCCGGGGCTACCCATCTTCCGAGGTTACCCACCGTTCCCCTATATGTTACAATATCTATACATAGAAGTATTATTTCCACCAAAGGAAACACATTGTTGTGTTCAGATAATAAAGCTTAACAGTAGGTATATTATTATATATTATTTCATGTCAAGAATAACGCAAGCATTTGTAAAGAAAAATTTCATACGTGTTATTATAGAAAAGAACTACACAAAAGTTGCTTGTCCTAAATTGAAAGCAAAGTAGGATTTCATGTAAAAGTACTACGTTATTAAACTTTATTTTTATATACGTTTTTATATCTTCACGTTTCATTGGTTGTGAGACAGGGAGATATCTAACGACACTATGATCTCACTTGCATTGAAATATTGGGCGTAGGTAACATATTCATATTTAGTTAAATCCCATATACCTATTAATGTATTATTTTATAATATAAATTGTATCGTACATTTGAAGTTTCAAACCCACTAACAACATCTCCAATTGAATTCATTGTCAGAAGTTTGCTCTAAGCAAGCTTTGAAATATCCATAAGTAAAGTTAAGGGAAATTTTGAAAAATATGATGTAAGGGGGCAAGAGGGCGGGAGGTCGGCTACAACTTGGAAGAGTAATCGGTCCCTCGGGGGCCATGATGAATCTTTCAAACGCTTTATCGCTTTGCATCGGGAATCGAATCGCCGGTCTTTACTCATCCTCGCATCATACAATTTATAGGTGTTATCGAAACATAAATATTTTACGCTCTGCGTAAGGGATTAAAATAGAGATTTTTATGATATTTAGATTATTAGGTAAAGGGTTGTAGGAATTTCGGTTTTTACGTTAAGGTGGGGTATGAAAATTTATAACGTGTCTAGTTTATGTTTAATATTCTAAATACCATAAGCTTTATGCATTTTTGGGCAGCATAAATTTTGCGCTCTCATCCTACGTTAATTTTTGTTATTGCTTTGTAGAAATTACGTATGTTTTCGCTGAAAAAGGAATTATACAGTCTTTTAATTTTCATGTACACAAAGCGCTTTGCAAACCGTGTTGTAATAACTGTGTAAAAACTAAGTGTATACTAATTGTAGTTAAGTTTATGTTATGAATTCTTCGCTAAGTGGTTTAGCTGGCCATAGTCGGAGGTGAGACTGCGCCGCCGAGTTGAGAAGGTCACATTACACACCGCCCGGCCACACGCTGGCCCTCATTCTCAACTTGGCGTGCTTACTTCCCTCGTTATATCACTTAATGAACATAATTACAGTTCATTTAGGCAAGTACTTACTAATTTGTGTTTATGTTAACCAGCAGTTATTTGAACTTTATTTCTTGCCGGCAAAATTGTTTAAAGCGCCACATGTTAGGAGTAAGTAATTATTATGTACATGTCCTCGCGATGAACATTTGGAAAGGTAATTTTGTTAATACAGAGACGGTGTGCGTTTATATTAAAATAGAAAAGATATGTATGTTGTGATGCTTTATTACATTTTTACTAAGTCGTATAACATAAAATTTCATAAAATACAACAAAGCCAGTCTTATAAAATTTAGAAAATGTAATATGTTTGGTACAATTTTAGTCTAGTCAAAAGGTATTCCAATATTATTTTGACTAGGAAATATCCAGGGGCGACTGTAATAAATGCTGTGAAACTTTTAGCAAACTTGTTTTGCTTTATTCTTTCACGTTCGACATGTTTGCTTTTGAGATTTGGATGAACGAATTTTCTTTTGTTGCTTTGTTTGAAGTTGACACAACTCCCTCCTTAAACTTCTTATTTGTACTTGTACATGGTATTATGTATACTCTTACATTGTTAATATCTTCTATTGAATGTTCCCTATTGTTTTATATAATTTTCTTTAAATTTGTGTTATGATATGTACACATTAGTTATATTCTCGTTTGGTGGTAGGAGGTTCGTCCTCCGTCTGGCTCGCGGCCACTATCATGTCAAAGACGAACCGCCAAATATCTTATGATGTGTTCCGGTTCGATGGCATGTAAGCTAAGTTTTCCCCTTTCCCACCCATCCTTTCCCCAAAATGTGGTGGTTCCGATAGCGGACTACTACATTATCCTCCCTTTCCATCTGTATCCTCTAGATTGGCAACGCATCTAGTACATCTCTTGTGTTGTAGATGTTCATGGGCGAAGGTAACCACTTACCATCAGGCGGTCTTTCTGCTCGTTTGCCGTCCGTTATCCATAAAAAAAAAAAAAATTAATAAGAAGTCTTATTAGCAATAACTTAAGGATACTACAAATAATGTTAGTAATAAATTGTATTCATAAAAATGAAACAGATTTTAAAACGAACTTATTACGAAGTTTGTCGCAAACGTAAAGAATTTCAATGGCTACACTTGAGCATCTTCCTTTTGAGCTCAAGTTTTGCGAAACAAGCGACATTGGACGGAATAACTTAATTCCGATTGAGAGCACTTAAAAAAAGAATGGGTCTTAAAGGCAGGCACGATAGCCTCGCTCTTGAGATGTGCTGACGCTGTGAAAATCTGTGAAATAATACCCGGTGCTAGTTAAGCCGGTTCCTCGCTGATACAATAAAATAAATACTCAGGAACTAAACTACAAATTACTAGAGTCCTTGTACAGCTTAAAATAATTAAGATTCTTTGTTCGGGCGACGGTTTAACTTTGCTGCATAGTGTCTGCAATCTTGGTGAAGGGTCGGATGAATGTCCTTTCATAATATTGTTAGCGAAGCTTTGCTTTGTTAAGTCCATTGCTAATATTTTTGTTGTGAAAAATGAGTAATCTTAATCTGTTCTTTGTATTAGAGTATATAATGCTGTTGCGGAAAGTCTATTCATGTACCATTCTCTATTTTTGACGTCATGTAAGATATTTTATATTTATTTTATGTATACCAATTAAATTCAAGTTAAATTCTAAGCGTGTACTTAGCATTTTGGTTAAATGTAATAAAACGCAGCTTTAGCGGTTCTTTAACTAAAACTCGAGCTTAATGTTAAAAAAGCTTTAAAATCTATGGCATTTTTAAGAAAGAGAAATGTGTCACCATTTTCTTTTCTATTTTTCTAAAAGAAGCAAGAATTTCGCTCGAGGTAAGTTGAAGGTGCTAGAGGCTGGAGTGGCGGCGTGCAAACTATGTGTTGTCACCGTATCTGTTTATTCACGCTGTTTTAAAAACATATAAATGGAACACGCAAATTGTGCACTAAAACTATGTCACGTTTATTTTCTAAGAAACGTTAAGTTGAGAGTTTTGTAGTAAAACAAAGTAAAATAAAAATAATTGTCATTGTGTGCAAACTGGTTTTCGTAACGTTAGTGGCGAAAAGTAATAATTCTCTGTATAAAAAATATATATAAAATAGTATTGGCAAATAAAATAATTTTATTCCAACCGTTGTGCCGTAGGAGGCTTATTAGGGCATTTTTACGAGCTCATATTGAAATCACTGCGGGATAACAGGAATGGTGTAATTTCGGTGCTTCTAGGGTCAAATCAGCGTGAGGTCGGCCTAAAAACGTGCTATCACAAAGAGTATCGTGCGGGAGAGCAAGAGGGCGCTGCGAGGTCACGCCGGCCGCGAAGGGCTCTTCGCTTTGTTCAACTGCCAACAATGCCTGCTCGAGTGCCACTACAGCATACTTGTATCGGATGCAAGCGATGTTTCAGGCGGATTAGGGTCCACAAGTAATTATACGATATTAATGCCCTCTCTATGTAACAGCAACGCAAGAAAGCGACACTGAGATACGGTTATGACACCGTAATTTCGATCCGGTATAATTTTTTTGGCAGGAATATTAATGTAAGTGGAGCACAAGCCAAATTGTATAGATTATCGCTGATCGGGAATTTATTGTTGGCGACGGCGTGTAATGGACTTACTTAATGTTAGAGACTAATTTTGGTCGGGTTCTTGCTACGGCCAATGCCATTCTACTAATATAATAAATAAACAAGTGTATATGGACCCTTATATATTGTTTAGCTACATATAATAATAATGTGCTCAATTATAATGTACAATTAAAAAACCAACCTCAAACTTAGAGGTAAATATATACTTACCAAAACCAATATAAAACAAATATGTGTAAGAAATGATATCGACTCACTACACACATGAAACTCATAGATAGCTATTTAAATGTCAATTTTATTCATCCAAAAACATCTGATATTTGTTTTAGTAGACAGTAGGATTCGAATTTATATCTTTTATTAGCAACAGGCAATGTCAAACAGACACGTTTCGTTTGCTTTACTATAGTGTCCATCGTAAAACATTATTTTAGGAATGTACTTAATTGTAAAGGACGACTTTGCGTTGTCCTCTAATTTAGAAGTAAGCATGGTTGTGTTTACTAAAGTATCGAACTTAAAGTTCAGAACTTGTGACTTTGGAAGCTACTAATCCAGTAAACTAAGCCACAAGGCCCGTGGAATTTGTCGCGTTGCGCTGAGCCACAAACCTGTAGATGCCACACCATATATCACTACACGGTACTACTTTGGTCTTTTTGTTGGTTACTAAAATCCTTCCTTGTGGTTAATTTAATTCATTTTTTATCTGATTAAATTTTTATTTCTTAGTACATTTATATGTAAAGAGTAAACATGAAATATTCAGTACGCTAATATAGTAAATTTTTGAAAGTCGATGGAGCAAAGCGATTTAAAGTCGACTTTCTTATTTAAGAGAAGGCAAATAATACGGAGAAATCCGCAAGGTGTACAAAAGAAGACACTGAGGTAGATGTTTAACTACAAAGTCCGGCTAAAAGGAATAACGCAAGAGTGCCTTTTGCTTTGTTGCATGGTGTAACAATAGTAAGAAGGGAAATGATTTTCCATTCCACTTTTTCTGAGGTTCGCGAAATGACGCGTTTTATCACAGTAACAAACAAGTCCATTTCGACGTTTTCCAGCTTTCATTTAGAGCAGGTGGCAACCGTCATATCGTTTCTAGTGTGTTGCTGACTTTGCATCGCATAACTTTGAAAAAATCTGTCGCAACGTTGAAATAACAGAAAGTTTCATTTGTTTCGATAAATGGGGTGGAAATATCATAGCTCTGCTTTATGTAGCGTTTTCCTGGTATTTACCAACTAACTTATTTATAAAAGAATATGAAACTTTTGTTGGCATAACGTACTAAAGTACGTATGTATTTAAAACTTATATAAGGAATTCACCTGTAATGTGAAAGAAATAATATTAACTAAATATTATCAGTACTAGCTGTAATATAAAAAAAAATCATCAACATTAGTTCACTCAAGTAAAAAGTTATGCGGTAACACACGTAAAAAAATACAGTCGAATTATGAACCTCTTCCTTTTTTGAAGTCGATTAATAAATAACAAATAGTTTTGATTTAGATGTTTTCATGTTTTATTCAATGATTATATTTTTACGTATCTCCTGCAGTTTGTGATTCCATATTGGCATATATCATATGCCTATTCAGGCAGAGTGAACTTTGAGTTCGTTTTCTATTTTATATGGATGCTGAAATCGATTTCTTTTTATTTAAGCATACCTAAGGGAAAATAGAATTTTTCTTACCATCGGATATGAATTGAAAATCATCGCGTTCAGTGCGGTTCGGCATAAACATACTTTAAGGGCCATGATGACGTCAAGTATATAAAATAAAATAATTAAAGTTGTTCACATATTACGTACTATTGATCACTTTATATGTCTATAAAATTGAAATACATTTGCGAAGCATGTTATCAAATGGCAACAAAGCGTATCTTTTATATAGTTAGCTGTTAAAAATAATGTCATCACTAAAGCAAAGTGCGCTGCGGCGTTGGCGGTGGACATCGTGCAATTGTGTAATACAGGTAGCTCCATTACAGTGCCCACATTATTTTCACTGCAGCGGGGGTACCGCAAGAAATAAAAGAGACCGAAAAAAGGACACTCTTTGAAAGTCCTTTATTTCATAGAACTACAAAGTGCGGTTTAATTGTATGGCGTTTAGTTTCTTTGTAATTTTATTTTGCTGAATTTTAACATACTTATATTGAATTCACGAACTGAAGCAACATTTTTCATTTATTCGCTTTGTTTAGCTGATACGATTTATGACAAAGTTCGTCATAGGAGCTTATGCAAGGACTTTGCCAGTCTACAGTGCCATGTTTGTTGTAAAAATTACACAACTTTCTAGTGGGCAGTGAGCAAAGAAACTCCAGAGGGGCCCGCCTTCCGTTACACCCTCCCCGCACTCACCTATGCCCTCCCAAGAGACAATAGCGAGCCAATAAAAGTTTTATTGTTCGCTATGATTTTGGAAACATTTTTCGAGATGACTTCTATAAAATTCGCAATTTATTCATCCAGTTCTGAGCAATTCTCATAGCTTATTCACGTACACAAACTTCACTTTACAACACATTTTATACTAAGATATTTCTCTTCAATTTTATTTCTCATCATCTTCGCCTTTTTTGAGAAAGCAAATTGTAATTTTTTCGTTTGAGAAAAATAAAATAATTTTATTCGTTGTCATGGACCTTTAACATTGACAGTTTATTTTGCCAAATTATGTTTGTTTAGCATGTATAATCCGAACGGTTTGGATATAACTACGGTCATAAATAACCGAAAAGTATTTCGGGCTTATCGGTACGCGGCGGAGGTGACCCTTAATGTCATTAGGATACCGCACCAAATATGAAATATAGAAAGATGCCTACGAAAAGTTTCAGTCGTGACATATATTCGAAACAAGATTTAGTTAGATAGATTTTGTCTACTAAATAGAGTTTTGCTTTAACAAGAAAACATTTTACCTGTTTGTATTTTGGATGTTTGCGAGGCCAGTGGCGGTTAGGGTGGAGGGGGGAGATAAGAATCAAATAGATGTTGTTTCGTTGCATGGCTGTGTCGCAGAGCATATGCAAGCGGCGACAAATGGTGTCAACATCTTGACACTTGAGCTGAGAAATTATGATTCTCGTTGAGATTACACACAATATACACACCGTTAATATTGTTACAGCAGGTCACGAGCCGCGTCGGGAAATGTGCTTTAGCATTGGTACGAGCACCAAGCAGACCGATAAAACATTATGTCAAATATAATACTGTGACAGTATATTAGTTGGTGGTTCTTTTATTTATTCTTGAGCTATTTACTTTTGTATATACTGTACTTTCATTAGGCGTTAAGGAATTTCTTCTTTTCTGATATTTTAATATAAGTTTACTTTAAGAAAACTTTTATAATGTGAAAACTTTAGTACGGTCTACTTTTAATTAAAAATAAAACACGACGAAAATGAAAAATCTAGAAGCTAAAACTTAAATATAAACAAGCATATTTCAAAGGACTCGGCGAAATATTTTAATGGCGTTAATTCTCGTGGACGTGTTACAATAAAAAACACGCAACGAATTTAATTTAATTTAAGGTCAGAAATATATTTTAGCTGCTGTAAAATGGCATATGTAAAACGTGTGGGAAAAGTGCAATGGGTTCGTAACAACATTAAATATTTCTGGTAATATTGCGGTTACCTGCGACAAGCAGTTGTGCGGTATTTTCAAAGAGATTTTTATAAATAATTGCTTTTGTACTGTATTCCAGTTTTTAATGTGCGTGTATTTCAACGTTAAAAGAATCGTGGCGTGGTTTTTGTTCGTGAAAACTGCAAAGTAGAGGACAATTTCATTTCTACCCTAACAATTCATTTTATACACAATATATAATTACAACGTTTCCGCTCTATTTACGTTTATATTGCACACTTTTGTCATAGAGAGACCAAGAAATTGCGAGAATCAAAACGTTTCGAGCGCACTACAGTTTTTACCTGAAGTATGTTTCGTCTGACGTAACAGTCATGAAACGTATTTTGGCAGAGCGATAAGGAAATGACACAAAGAAAACAAACTACAGTCCGCTTCGGCCGAAAATTTGTGAGGGCGAGGAACACGGAGGGGGCGCGAGATAGCGAGGCCGTCAAAGTTATTGGAATGGTGTCAGAGATCGCTTGCGACGGATATCTATCTACCTGCACCATCCTAGCTGCGAGCGTCTCTGCCAGTAAAATTATATTATTTTACAACTAACGCGACACCTATAAATTAAAGGAAACTTCGAGACGTTGAGATTTAACAGGCACTTTAATCTTAAAAATTTCGTCCAATTTTTTAGAGATGCTACAAAGGTATGAAAATTTCTTCAATTCGAAAAAAATATTACATTTTTATAATACGATTTTTTTTTTATTTTGAATAATTTTATTTTTCATTTAATTACTTATTATATAATTAGATTAACAGGAAATCATACAAAGTTGATCGTAATTATTAATTAAAACTTTGATCGTATCGATCGTATGTCCTATCCTCCTCATCCTAGATGAGGAGGATAGGACATTGTGGGCAGACTTGTGAAACTAAAATAATTTAAAAGTTTAATTGAGATATGAATTTGTTCGATGTTCCTTACAGGTAACCTGGATCGATATAGGCATTGTAAATTCACCGACCTCTTTCAAGTTGGAGCTGAACGGACACGCGAACACGATTGACGCGTTATCGTTTTGTCTGAAAATAGCCTTCCACGAAACGATTTCTATGGAAGACCCATTTAATTTAACGGACAATGTATACAGAGAGTGCAGAGAAGCGATTTGTCAAGGGAATGAATTTCAACAAAGGGCTTATTCATTTGATTGGCAACTTGTTGTACTCGACCGTTTTAATTTCATAAGTCGTTTATCATAATCAAGCGTGGGGGTGGGGGGTGGTGGGGCGGTGTTCACAACCCATGTCACTGTCTCCGCGACTATGAAGGAAATGTCACATGCCTTCGGACAATGCGGACGTTTCGTGCATTCGCGAAACGCGTTGCAGCAAAGAAAATACAACGAAAATAACGCTCGAAAAGCATAGTTCGGTGTTGCAAATGATATGAGTTGTCGTATCGTCCACCTTTGCTTACCTCTACATTGTAACACCAAAGATTTTCAGAATACTACTTTATCGTAAATAATGTCATCAATATAATTTCTTATTTTAGTTAAATTAAGATGAACTGATTTTCAATAACAAAGCGGCATTTAAAATATTAAAAAATATTAGAATAGTTTTTATTTTAAGAATTCTGATAGATTAAATAATAATTGAGATATCAGCAAAATATTTTATGGTCAATTTTATAATTGCTCAATTATTATGGTTACCGTTGTTGTAAATGGCAAATGTAATAATAAAACAGTCTCTTGTAATTGAATTTGGCTACTAAGAAAAAAAGTTTCACTTGTATATTGTTGCCTGTTTGTCTCTATTTATACCTCATTTACATATACATATACAGTTATTTGTACCGTATGTGTTATAGGTACCGGGTACCGTATATGTTTAATATTTTTAATTAAAAAAAAATTAAAAAGATCACCCATTTAGTACCGTAATTTTAAAAATATATATTTATAATTTTACATGTCCCGCATGATGTGAAAAATGTGTAAAGATAAAAATAGACGGACAGATACACATATAGTTTTATTTATTTATTTCAAACATTTAGCAGCACATCTAGAAACAATTTTGTAAGATAAAAACCGCATTAGTATAAAACTGTGTCAGTTTATTAATATAACATAATAATAGGATAAGCCTAAAAATCGAAGTATATTTCCACTTTGCCCTGACCGATAGGTAAATATAATACCATGCTAAGCTATCATATTTTAGTAGCAGATGGGTAAAATCTGATAAAATAATGTATACAAAATTTACGGTTTCCCGTGGTAAATATATTCAATGAGAATGAACCTAAATCGTACAAATAAATGGCTACTTCCATTATAACGTGGCACAGCGGAATCAAGTAGGTAGTTACTAAATAGCCTGTGCCGGTCGACATCCCTAATCTAATATGCTCGATTCAGGATTTGATGCCCGGCCGGGGACTGCAATCTTCGACCTAGAGCGCCGGTAACTATGTCGCTCTCTATATTACGCCGATAATGGTTAACCGGACCTATGCTGACACAGACTAACTACCCGCATACGAGTTTCGATATGTTCTACCAGCGATTCTGTTTTAGAATATAAATTAACTGAATTTAAATTAAACCCGTTAAATCGTCGTTTCAAATGTTGCTCCAAAGTAAATGCGGGCTACTTGGTGATTCGGTTCTGCGACGTGGCCAATAGTTACCTTAACTATCGGATCAATTTCCCCGATTTGCAAAGTTCCTCAAATATCACACTATTACTACTGCATTTCGCCAAAGATACAATTTATGCACCAAAAGTAACACATCTAATGTTTCGACGGTAGCTAATCTATCGCTAGTATTGTGTTGCGCGTATTCTCTTCGCCGACGTCAGAGCGAGCGATAGAAATCTAAATAATAAAGATCGCAAGGCAACCCCTCTGCAGGGTAGGCTTAGTCGTACAAAATTGGAGTAATAAAAGAGAAATGCTTGCGAAAGTTTCGCAATAAAGCCAACGAGTATCGACTGTTAAGAAGTAAAGAGTTCTCGAGTATAATGGTCCGTGTACATAAGTCGTGGTTATTTATACTGGTTTAAACTTCAGTTTGATTCCACTCCTTGTCTGTTTTTAGAATTCTGGGAAAAAGTGTTTTAGAAATAATAATCTTTAAAACCGTAATAAAATTTCCAATACAAATGTTTAATTTAGGATATGAAATGTGAAATGTTTAAGCTCCGTCTAAAAGTAGATTAATATATTATTAGTTCCACGTTGACTGCGTTCTATGCATAAGCAGGGAAGTAATATATTAGAACGATCTATACCAGAGCAATTGAATTCGAATGTCGATTTGAAATTGTGCAGCTAATGATTACGCGAGATTGAATCGAAATACAATAATATGAATAGGTCATCATACACTAGTGACATACTGTATCAGAATATTAATCACTCCGTATCCAGTTCGGGATTAGTAAGACAAATTTACAAAACAACAAGATCAATATAAATTCCATTATTAACCTGTTTCCCAAGCGTGTCGCAAAAGAAATTAGAGGAGCAAAATTCGAAGGAAAACCAATAGACAAATTATGGGACTGACATAAAGTAACGGGTCCCGCT
The DNA here is from genome assembly GCA_033558755.1 of Philaethria dido. Lineage (NCBI taxonomy): Eukaryota > Metazoa > Arthropoda > Insecta > Lepidoptera > Nymphalidae > Philaethria > Philaethria dido. The sequence goes on along the minus strand of JAKGSA010000212.1, from coordinate 1,355,107 downwards.
TCGAGGTGCTTGCAGCGTAACGGTTTTGGAATGTTTCACGTGGAAAATAATTACATGCCGTCTGTGACGTATGAGCGCTATTTAAGCCTGGCCCAGAGAGTAATCGTAGCGATAAACACTCACAATTAAACCATTGCTACGCGACGCACGCCTTTCTTTGCACTTCTCTTAATGAAGATTTGTGGTCCGGCCGCTTACTTCAGCGAGGCCTTCGCAATTCTCCGTTGAGAACTTATTATTGCGCTGTACCGCAACAGTCTCAACTATCATTGAACTTTACAAAGTTTTTCTACTTAATTTCGAGAATTATAACTTACACCAAGAGCAATAATTTTATGAGTTTGAACAGATGTTTCATAATTATATAGACAAATGTTCATAATTTACTGAATATAATTCAGTAGTATTTTACCGTTTTTATTGCGATCACAAATATATAATGCCAAGCAAATATCAACCGGAACTTGTAACAGAAATGTGAAGTGATGTATTGAATATCAACATTAATTAAAGCAAATTGCTAATTAATTATCAATTTGTACATACTAAACATAGTCTTTGTACAGCAAAGTTTCGATTAGTCTAATTGATACGTGTTGTATTGTGAAAAAGGTACTCTAGGGTCGAGTTGTATATATATACGTATTGGTCAATTAGGTAAATAACTGGTGGGACTTTAGTTCAGTGTTAGTTTCTAATAAATCAGAAAGGACTTAATGAGTTCTTTTTTATAAATACCTAATAAAAAGTGGTCCGGTGAGTTGAGCCTCCGGATTAGTTCACCTCGAATCGATAGAATTAATTTGCGAAGTGTAAACAGCGATCAGTACAATAAATAAGGAATGTATAAATAAGAAATGCTTTTGAGAAATATCGAGGATTTGAATTGTAAATTTAAGTCTATAGACAAATAAACTAAGGTCGTCCATCTATTCATGCAAATTGTGTGTACACTTACTTTGCTGAATCAAAGATGTATTTTAGGATGCAATTTCAATATTCATAAATCGCGATGTCTGCACTGAAAACTTCAAAATCACTAAAAAGGTTCTTACTATTTGCTTGTTTTAAAATAACTCCTTATATTTGAAACTAAAAGGTCTTTAAATAATATGTATTTAATTTATGTTATTTTATAAGGTCAAATAATATTTGTATGTATACTAAGGTTTTGCAGGATTTTAATAAGAATCATATGTTTTTAAAATCATACATAAATTGACAATTGGTTTTAGATACCAAGTCTAAAACCACAAACCGGTAAATAAGTTAAAGAGCAAGGATTAATATAAATTATGTTACGACCTAGCTGTAATATTAAATATAGATTTATTTATTCTTAAAATACTGAGAATATATTACTGTTGAAATTTTCTTAACTTAATAATTTATATAGAAAATCTTCGAAATGCAACATAATTTCATTTCAGTGCTTGCATGTTATATCAAAGTTGTAAAGTTTTTGAAAGATCGACCTTGTTGTGAATACGAAATTTATTTAAGATTTACTTAATACAATCACTAGTGATTAGACTCCTACGTACATTATGATCACGTATGAATATGGACTGTAGAGTATATTATCAGTAATTGTGACCCTTTAACTGCGAGGTAGCTATTAGTATGAACATATGTAACACATGAATAATATGATATTTAGTCCATTCTGTGTAGGATTTTTATAATTGTCATACGATTAAATAATAGAGAAATAAGATTCAAACGTACTCACGTTTGAATTTTTAACATATTGAATATAAATCTTAAGTAAGGTCTAGTTTCAAAAATTCTACGAATTTATATTATAGGAAAAAAAATCGTCTCTGTAATATTTCATCAATTGTAGAACTAATTTAACTAACAATCTTATATGAAGTGCTATTATTTCAGACAAAGATTTCCTAAACGCCATAAAAAAACAAAACGGGAAATGTGAAATAAAATTATGCTGAATGAAGTTAATTCTATAATTCGATTTATAATTTTGCATTTTCACAATAGTCGGCTGTAGAGCTTAAGTTCTCGGTGAAATGCATTCGAAAGATTTAATAATAGTTGCTCTTTTAACATTTTACTTAGCATTTGCATATAATGGCTTATGTAAAATACTTTTGACAACGGATTTTTTCTCGTCGTTGACTTTAGTTGAATAAAATTAATCCTATAATCTAATATTTATTCGGTAGGATATTGCGTTTGCCATAAAAAGTCAAAACTACAAGTTATATGTTATTACTCGTATTACGGAGCGTATGTAGTCGGGACAGATAGTAAAGGGTGATAAGGGCGATCAAGGAAGTCGAAGGGTAAATCCAAGGCCGATGAAAAGAGAATCCCTTATAGGTGCTTAAGGACACGCAACAAGGTTACCGTTACGTTGTAAAGGTCTCCATATTACAATTAAATTTTATTTTATGCTAATATTTTTTATCTACGTTCCTAAATTTTATAGAATACCTTTATATACATATTTTTTCAGTAAACAAATTGAAAAATTCACGCTTTTCAATTTAATATACGATTTATTTTGCTCGTGTAAAATAATGAACAATTATGAAACGACCTGATGGCATTCGAATAAAAATGCAGCGTAGTTTTAAATTTACGATAATTCTTTTACACTGTTATCGCGAGCTATTAAACTTAACAGAGGCTTTTTAAATAACGCTCGTCAGCTATCAACATTTTATTCATGGTTCCGTCACGACGCATTATACGTAGCGCTGTCAGCAAATTTAGATTAGGAGAGTGCACCAGCACGGGGAATGCGTGCAAACGCGGTTAACTAATGCAAATATATTCTAGTTACCGGATTAACGGTTCATCATTGAAGCACTTGCGGTAATTATGTGCGCGGATCGTGGATCGCGGATGTCCGCGAATTTTCAATGCGCTCGTTGCGGATCAACTTTGCTACGAGTGGAAGATTGATGAATATCGCTTCGACACTGTTTCACTTCTACAACTTGAATATTCTGCTTAAAGAAGTTGTTCTTTATTCAGCGTATACTCCATTTAATATAAAACTGTTCAATTTTATGATATATGTGCTGTTTAATATATAAGCGTTGGTTATTATATGTACCTAGTATTTATTTCGTATATAAATGTATTTATTAATAACATCTAAATAAATTTCCTCGTTAATGTATTTGCTTAGAAGTAATTTCTTTTTATATAATTCTATTGCTAGGTAGTTAAGGTGCATCGTCACGCCCATCGATAAAGTGGATGTCATGTTTGCCATCGTTATGCTTCACTTGTCATCATAAGACGTTAAACCTCTACTATGATGATGTGTGATGTTAGTAAATATAAAGCTAAAGATTTATATGGATATATATATATATATATATATATATATATATATATATATATTAAGCTATTTTAATGACTTTTAATTACAGGGAGCTTTCACTCCGAGCTTTATCTCTAACTTGTCACTTAAAAAAAAATAACAAATACTAACTAAAATAAGTAATAATATAGTGTCACTTTTATTTATCTTTAACTTTGTAAAATAATTTTCAAATTAACATTTTTGAGGCCAAAATAGTATTAAATGGAGGATAAAATTCTTTACTAACGTTTTATTAAGGGGTGCCGCACTCCCCGAGGCTACAACTCCCTAGTATCACTTCTTTTATTATACCCACTAAATATAGAGTATATTAGAGCTGGCGTGTAATCTATTTGAACGGCGGCATGTCTCAAAATATATAACAAACTATTTCTGCTTCTAGTGTTTTTTTAGTACTATATTATTTATTTCATTTTACTTCCTTTATTTAAATATAGTTAGCTGTTTTGACTAACAATGTATATAGGAATTACATATATCTAGTGTTTTTGATAGCTTGTGGCATTTTGCCAGATTTTTCATACATATATAGGTGTGTAATGTGTATATACGTTTCTGTTTTTGTTATAGGATTATTTAATATTTTATTATACGTAAGTATTCTCTATCTACTCAAAAAATATATTTTTGCGAGAGGTATAGAGGAAAAATAACATATGCACCCACCTATAAGATTAATATAGGAAATATTTGTTACTTATTATTTTATTGCACATATAAAAAATATTTTTAATAACGCTTTAAAAAAAATACTAAATAAATCAAGATCTTTTGTGTTACCGTATTCCTTTTGGCTTAGTTGACTGAGAAAAATCAGTGGCACGGCACTCCGTTTTCCTTCTTGCGTCCATATAAATACATATACGAGTACGTACGAAATATATCAAGGAAATTTCTTTTGGTTTTTTTTCTTTTTAGCCTCACGTTGTACCCCGCATGTAGCAGGGTAGGCAGAGTGAACCTGAAAACCTAATGTTAAGACACTCCGTTCCCCACTTTCCGCCGAATTGAGACATTTCGTGCTGAGTGGCGGAACTTAACGCCACGCTTTGCCTTGTTACCAAATTCAGGAAAATGACAATACTAAATTTTACATAACTAATAAATTTGTTTTGTAAAATATGTTTTCTAGTTTATAACCTACACATGTCTAATTTTGATGTATAAGCTTTATCTATGTTTTATTTAGGTCTCATCAGTAGTTCTGTTATCTAGACGAATAAACTTTCGCATTTATGATTTTAGTACGAGTCTATAAAAAGGACAAACTATATTAAAAATGAATTTAGTTTATAGGTATATAGTATCTGTACTGCAATACGTCCGAGTAACTTAACACCTGTCGTGGTGCAGAGGCACAAACGTGCAACTGTAAACGCGACAGGTTGTGGGTTCGATTCCCACTCCAGGAAATGTATTTTCATTTCCTGGGCTTGGTAACAAGGCAAAGCGCGGCGTTGAGTTTCGCCACTCAGCACATAATGCCTCAATTCGGCGGAAAGTGGGGAACGGAATGTCTTAACACTAAGTTCTCAGATTCCCTCTGCCTACTCTGCTATATTCGAGATACAGCGTGAAGCTGAAAAAAAAGAAAAGAAATAAAATTTATTACGGAAATCTCAAGAATATACTACAAGCGTCTATTACTATAAAGTTAGAGATAAACTAATATAAATAAAAACATAATTTTTCCATTATGCACTTTGCTAGTTTGAGTACTATATCGCTTTATGATAGTTAATTTTCATCAATGTTACAAGCTCCACTATTTCTTGCATATATAAGGTAGAATGTACCACATAATAAATGACAATCATTTTTCAAACTACATTTTACCGTACAAAACGGCTCTGTTATTTAAAACAATAATTCTTGATTATAACGTAAAAATGAAACGGGTGGAAATTTTATTAAATGGTAGTACAATTTTAAAATTGTTGATAGTTATTATTTAAAATTTTAAAGTGCAAAAGTATTAGTATTGCATTTGTTTACTTATTAATTAGAGATAAATATTAATAAAATATTGCTTAGTATAAATATAAAAATTGTTCTTTATGAGGAATTTTAAATGTATATGTAAGTATATTATTTTTTTATATAAAAGAAATATCTTTTTTGCAATTAATCTATTTTAACTGGATTAATCGCGTATAATTTGGTATTCTGAAATATACTTTAGAAATCTCAACGTGAACATTTTACCGTAGTCCGCGGTCGCAGGGAGATGGTCTGTCTACCAAAATATATGTGATTGAAAACTCAATATATATTCAAAATCAAAGATTTTATAAATAAAATATTGTTATAAAATAAATGAAATTGTAATATGCTATTACTATTTCTAAAATCAAAATTGATTTAATATGTTTCTGTTCTTATACAATGCTTAAAGCTTATGTAGAAGGTACGGTAAAACGACTGCTATTCAACTGCGATTACTGTCAATATGTCAAGGTAGTAAAATAAACGAAGTTCGAAGCATTTTTAAGCGTATGAATAATATATAAAAGTCTAAGCTATATGCATTGTCTGGTTTCACATTATCGTATAAGGTTTTATACATATGTACATAACTTAATATGATTATTATAATTCTATCCTTTGTTAGATCCATGAAGGCAGTGATAATCCACTTTGTAGATGATAATATAAAAATATTTTACGGTTCATCGTTTTACTGCTCTTATTATAATTTTTCGTATAGCTCGTTCTGGCCACTTTAACTTTTATAAGAGCTGCATCATAAACGGTTTAGTGCCGTAACGGAGCTCAAATTACAAAGAAAGGGAATAACGCCGTCCTCCCTTTGCCCTTTATGAAGGGTTTCAATATAAAGTAATATTTCGAAATGGGTCATAATTCGAATAACATTTCTTTGACCTTTACTAGCTATTTCCTTCGAACTGATTTCGTCTATTTATGAATAGAAAAACAAAGGTTGGCATGAAAATGCCAGCACGGAGATATTTGCTTAATTAATTTAATGGGAAGAAGTTGTAGATAAATAAGTTGGGTCGCGTAGAATCGGTGGTTAATTTAGGGCATCAATAAAAATGGTAGGGCGTGGAAATTAAGGGCTCTATACGAGCATCGTCATTAGGGACGAAATAGGGTTGTATCCTGGCAGTAATAAGTCATGTCTGCCGCAGAGCTCCCGCGCGGCGGCAGACGGCAGCGATGGCGGGCCATTACCCGACCTACTACATCTCTAAGTATGATCAACGACCAGTTTAAAACCGTTGTTATACATTATAAGCGATTGAGAAAATACATACATTATACACGTTTTAATTAATGTATCGATGCACGTTTCTATTCAAAGAATAATCAAGTAGCAACTTTTTAAAATTTCCACAATGACTTATATCTGTGTCATCTGTGAATGTTAATATATATTATTATTATAATATGCCAACAGCAGCATGTTTGAAGAAATGAATTGAATATAAAATAACGAAGAAATTTTTTATGTTGCATAATTAAAATCCTAAGTATTTTTATAACAAACCTGTGCAGAGATCGTAAACAGAACGTCTGTATGACACTTGCGAAAGTCATTTAAATCATGTGTATGCGTACGTATAAGATTTACGCGTATAGCCGAGCCATCTAGTGATGGAATAATTTATATTCTATTGTATGAAACTGACTCTGTATACTATATATCTCTTGTGATATAGTAATAGATTAAGCGCCGAAAATTTATATCTCTACAAGGATCCAAAAAAGGCAAAAATAAATTCAACTGGTGTAAATTTTACATTTGAATATTCGCAATTAATCGAAATTAATATACATACTTAAATTTTGACGTGTCTAAATATAAACAAAGAATACAAGTACTACGAATGTTATGTCGGAAATAAAATTCACCTTATCTCGTAATTCGCACGAAATAAATTCCCGCATAATATAATATCAAGAGCGAATACCATGTAAATACCTTGCAAATACAAATCCTGAACGTAAGCTGGGAACACTTTCCTGGGTCCCGGTATCAGTTCGGTCCATAAACTACGGAAACAGTCCCCCTCCCCCGTTTCCCGCATCCTCCCCAGGGCCCATAAGCTCTGCTATTTTTTTAAATGCGTGCTTCGACTACCTCGGACCCACGAGCACCGCGCTACATCGACGGTTTGAAGTAACTTTTATTTTCTTCGACATAGTTTATTTTGCTCAAGTGACAGTGATAACGAATTGTATGCTAGTTTTATTGCATCGTTTCGGTGCTGTGTTCAATTAAGTACTTGCGCAACTACTGGAGGTACGGTCAACGGATTGGTCAATTAAAGTTGATATAGTGCGCCGCGCCAGCGATGTGTTTTAGAAAGACATATTTACGGCCTATATTTAAATTAACGTTCCAAATTTTAGGGAGAAAAATCTCAAGTGTGCTCTTTATGTTACTTATGTTATGTTGTATGAGTGAAAAATATCCTCGTACCACCTGTACTTTTTATGTGTATGTATTATTTATATTTATAGCGACGGGGTGATTATCAAGTACAATATTCGGGTTTTCTGTATAGGAATAATGGTTGGATCGTTCTAATTAGTTGTAAGTTTCAACTAGTAAATAAGTATCATAAATAACTAAGATTTTTATGAATTTTGTACTCAAAATGAAAACAGAAAGATTTTTCGTAGCATGCTTAGGACGACTATGTTTGGTGTGGTTTGTGGGTGTAGGAATCTTAAACTTACTAAAACATAGATAAATGTGGCCTATAAATGGGAGGAAATATCATATATAATATGTTCATATGTATATAATTTCTTTATATTTATCGCATATACAAAAGACTATTCACTAAATATATACAAGCTAGAATTAACTATGACTAAAGCAAATCGTAATTACAGTACTTACTAGTGATGTTTATATTTGCTAATAACAAAGCGTAATGTCGACAATATCATAATCAAAGCAGATACACAAACAGAGCGCATTGTGAACGACGCCTTCATTAGGCTAAATAGATGATGTGATGGTGAAGTGAAGCGTGCGCCGCGATATCAACTATTGTATGTCATTTAGACTATTGCCAATCACTGCGTACTTTACGTCTATTAGACTAACATGCAACTCATATTGAGAATTGCTTTGAATTTTTCACAGTACAAACGATTGTTTCCGATTTTAGAATGCCTATATCGCTTTTGAATAAAAAAACAAAAAGTTCAACTCAGTTAAAAATGAATACTTAATAAAACCGTATATACAATTTTTATTTTGTTTTTCAAATAACAAGTTAATTGCTTTTAACCTTTTAATGTTTTAGCACTTTGTGTGATATTTTATCATACAAATACGCTGAAAGCTTAAATTAGGTAAAATTTAATATCTCATAATTCTAAATCAATTTAATAAGAATAAATTAGATGATATTTCATACTCATTTAATAGTATAAGTAGAGAATTCGTAACGAAACCAAGGCAACCTAGCTAATATTTCTAACACTTAATAAATAAAAATTACGTTGATAAATTTTCTACGTTATAATAAAAAAATATTATTAAAAACCGTAACTATATAGTGGCACTGCCTTAAATATTAAAAAAGATTGCCGAGGTGTACGAGACCTTCATTAGGGTAACTAGACGTTATACATATGCAATGCGAATCTGTTTTTGTAGTGTGCTTACGGTGGTTACGACAGCACTGAGACAAAATATTCATGAAAACAGCCAAAATAAAAAAAAAGCTGAAACTAGAAGCTAACAGATTATAAAAAAGCTATTTCGTTAATTACTTTGGTATGAATTATGAAGAAAATTAGTTGTACCGCAACTAATTAGGTAATCTAAGTTAGCCAGTCTTGACTAGTGTCTGCGTTCGTCTCTAGTTGTCGTGGCCACTCCGACCGCAGGAGTGGGGCTGAGTGTGGCAATTAAAACTTGCGAATGTCAAGTGCGGACCTGACGACTGAGCTGATATTATTTTTTTATTTTAGACGCACATATAAATGAGGGTAAAACATGTAACATTATTCAAAATGCCTTTTATAAATTATATGATAATTACATACGAAAGTAACATTAAAAATATGTTTAAAGACCGAGCTGGATTATTTCACTCAAAGTAATACACTCGAAATACGCTAGCTTTATTTTATATTATTTTATCTGTGGCCGAGGTGGAATTGGCGATGCCGTGTCCAACACGTCGCGATAAAAATTAATCTTATTCCAGTGCTTAAAATATACTTTCTGGGTCAACTGTGTTACATAACAATGCGAAATAATTTGAGCCAACACTTTAACATTTTTGAAATGCAGCTAAATTACGCTCGAAACTTTAGTACTTTAAAAACCTTGTTTACCAACTCAAGCTGTCAGTTGTTCACTTCGACAAGTGCAACACTGCCGAAATTTCAACCAATTAAACGTATAATGGCAAAATAATTCTAGTCCAGTCCGGCTTAGTGTTTAGAGTACATTTAGTTTTTGCTCTCCTCGCCTGCATTTCTATTATACAACATGATTTTGTAATACGACATGAACGTTAACCTGGTTGCTTGCCAACAATATATTATTATACATTTTATTTATTGTGAAGCTTAGTTTGTTTATAGCTCACATCATATAAGTAAAATTGACTAATGAAATAGTCTTAACGTAATATATTTTTTTTTTAACTTCACGCTGTGACCCGCATATAGCGGGGTAGGCAGAGGGAACCAGAGAACCTAGTGTTAAGACACTCCATTCTCTTTCAACAATTCCGTTCCCCACTTTCCGCCGAATTGAGGCATTGCGTGTTGAATGGCGGAACTCAACGTAATCATAATAAATTATAAAGTATATATAGAATAATACATATGTACAATATATTATATTCGATGTTTTAATTCCGTAGTTCCCTGATAATAAATCCGAACAGACCTAAATCCAGTAATGGGCAATCCTACAAAATGATTTTACTCATCCGTCCGTGACGAGCGTGTAATGGCTTAATCTTCGATTCAATACATTTAAACGAGAAGCTCATAAGAGAATGCGAAACACTTAAAAACCCGCGTACCATCAACCGGATCATTAACGTTTTCATAAAAGGCTTATAGCCCACGCTTCCTTTTCCCGCTAACATATTTTTCATGGGCTCGCCCATTTCCGAAACTCCTCTAGAATGTAGGTGAGACGGATAATCTGCAACAAGTTTTTATGCCGTCATTCGAGTGTTTTTACACGTGTAAGCCGTTATTTTGCAAATTTTATGCCTTTGCGAATGGTCCCTTTGTTATTGAAAGGTTAGAGTAACTTGATACAAGTTTGTTATGATTTTGAAGTTGTTAGTATTGATAGAATATATATTTTTCTTTATATTTTGTAATTTCATAAATTTCAGCTACATTAAGTTAATTGTAAAAGACAATATCTTTTTTTTTATTTTAGCATACAATATCATTGTTTTGTAAGTAATTATAAAATTTCGTGGCACTGCTTCATATTTACGAGTGGTTGTTACACATATATTCCTTTATGTATGTATATATAGCATAACAAAATCTATTGAAATTATACTGAAAGTGATAATAACTCTTGTAAAAGCTGTCTGAAAAACGAATTCGATGCATACTCAGGTTGGTTTTGATCTATGCGAAATAAAAGCGTACAGAAGTGGAACCGTTATTCAATATTTTCCAAATATAGAATGGTGTAAAATGGAAGAGAATTTTTCTATATCTATTTTAAAAAGATGTAATCTGAACTATTCATATACTATATAAGCCGTATTGGAGTAATTATACATGTTTTACTGTAATAAGCATTTCTATGTTAAATATCTCTATGAATTATTATTTGTATTTAAAACTAAATTATTCCTCCTATCTAGTTAAGCCATCAGCAGCCATCTGTGGTATTGAGTGAGCTAAGCCTACCCAAAAAATGCTGGAGATGCATGACGGTATTTTTACTACACATACCTATAGCTTTTTGATATACTCCCTAAGTGCGCTGTTTTTACAGAAATAAATAAAAATTTAGAAGTGTAAAACCTAACTTTGTGGTTGAGAAATATGAATTAATTATACAGCACAAGCAAAAATTAACCGCATTACCAAAACATTAAGCGGCCGCTAATTGGTTATTATTTGTTTAATTTTATTTAATTTTTCATTCCCACATGTGCGCCGAATATATGGCACCGGCGGTTTCGTTGTAAAGTTACGTCAAATTGAACTATTTACGTTTGTAATTGACACAGTAAAATATGATAATATTCGAATAGCCCGTTTATCTCTCGAAATCTTGGGTAAAAGTGCTAGAATCAATTGTTCAGTTGTGGTTAACGGGCCAGGAGAGGCGATAAGCAAAACTTATGGCCGGTTTTCTGCTTAAAATAAAATAAATGTATGTATTTGTATAGAATTTTACTGAAAAGATACCTTTTCTACGTTCTTTACACTTTTTATCTTATTCTAATTGTCAATTTCCTTTTACGTGATGTCTTATTTAGGAAAAAGGTCTTTAGATTTCAATGTTCACTATTCACGTCTTTATTAGCGTAAATGTATGTGTGAATTCATCCATCTCATACGTACGTATAATATTGTGTTAAAGTCAAGGAGTAAAACATGTATAGATAAGTAGGTAGACAAGTAGACAGCTTAATTCCGTTGTATACTGCGCACTAGTTCGGTGTTTTCCCCATTTGTCAGCATTTATTTTGTCGTTGAGTCTTTTTATATTCTTAACCAACATTTATAGTATCCTTGAAAGTTTATAAGCATAGATAAAAACGAAGGACTTCCTTTAGTAGCATGTTTTAACAGATACAAATTTTAACGATTTTTAAATACTTTCACCCTCAGGTTTTTGGGCATATGATAATTTATGGAAATTGATTAAGAGATATTGTTCTGTCCTGTTTAAAGGCTTGTACAAGTTTTTTCTAACAATATTTTGATCGTTTAAATAAAAACAATATTGTATTTAAAATTAGTAAGTATATACACGGTACTTTCTATATTTGTGTGTTACGTATATGTAATCGTTATGCAGTTCTCTTAACTTTTCGACTACCCTGCGTAATGTGGTCTGAAAAACCTCACCTATTCGAGCACACCCGCGGGGTACTTTTGCAGAGTCCTTTCCGAGAGTCATTAGGCAAAAAATGAACGATTACTGTCGAGAAACGAAAAAATACAGCGTTCACGTCACTCTGTCCGTACAAAGTGTGCGAAAATAGCTAAAAATGCAGAATTTGAGTTCTCCTTATGTAAAGAACTGAAAAACACTATGAAATACGTATATGATTTTTAATCGACTTAAATAGCATACACTCCAATAAGTACAAACTAGCATACCATTTTTAAATCTGGTAATAAGCGTATATAAAACAAATAACCTAGGTGAAATTTTACACGAGTTCCACCACCGTCGTTGGTTGTACAAGTAATGCCAAAACCAATAAAATATAAATAACAAACTTTGAAAATAAGTCAGTGCCGTGACATTAGACAAACCTTCTAGTGGCATGATAAGGAACAGAATAGAGATCGAGAGCCAATTCCGTCGACAATAACCGCCAATATAAAAAGCTCACGGTTGGAATGTGGCGTATTGGTACAAATAAAGTTGTAGTACTATGTCCACGTCGGGGCGCATATATCATTTTTATCGCTCGCACTCGGCCGCCCGTTTATTCATTGCTTACCTATTGCACACACGCTCGTGAGATGGCTGGGGTGCTACTAACGGTTTTCATGTTTTCAAAATTAAACACGACCGGTTATATTAAAAAATATAGAGATACAACCATACCTAAGTGACGCGACTAAATTCGTTTACGTTTTGAGGACAATGTAGGCTGTAACATCCGAATGACAATTACATGTGTGTAATAAACGTGCCATGAAAAATTTTACAAAAGAAATTAACAAATTAGGTATATTTTTATGTTTGACAGAACGTAAAACATAAGTAAATATGGTGCTAACAACATTTGTTTCTTCTTAATTAACTTATTTTCAATAAAGTTAATATCTTTACCTGTACCTAAATATAGTGATAAATCAAAGAGTCGACTTTCGAAGTCTATATCATTAAACAATAATTACATACACAAGGCAATGCCGAGCTTCAGGAAATTTCTGCAACTTTGTCGCTTGTAAACAAAATCAAAGTAATGTTATGGATTTAATACATGTTTTCCAAGAGGATAAGTTTTATATCAAAACGTGAACTCTATCCGGATTTCCGATAATAAGATACGCGACGCGTGAGCGCCCCCGGGCGTAACTTGAGTTGTAAATAACTTTTGGAAGTCACTTTTTGTAAAGTATTTGGATATTGCTTGCAGCAATGTTCGCACTTTTAAATTGATAAATTTCTATTTACGCTAAATGATTTTTATTTTATATAATTTTATTAGAAAAATTATTATTAATTTTTACAGAAAATACTTTTTACCATTTTACTTATACACTGTTTTGACTAAGTTATGATTTCGATCTTCATTAGCTAATTGTCAATGACTCGATCTTAATCTATGTATCTCAACTTGTCTCTATCCTCACACACGGCAGCATAAAACTTCCGGTCGCTTTTCAATTACAAGACACAGTATTGTTTTTAATGCAGTAGAGTGAAATAATTGATCACTACATAATATAAATCGTACAAATATGCTTCGAGACTCCCTATGTTATACTTTTGTAGACAGTTGCATAATAAGATATTTGCAATGTGACCTATAACCAAAAATACATTTTTGACGACAGAAATCGATTCAAGCATAGTGTAGTACATATACTCATAAGATTTTAATTTTAGAAATATTTTCATACGGCTTTTAAATTTGAAGGATTATCTTAACTATGCTGCTTTTATGCTATATGAACATGATATGCTATGGGAACATGTTTTCAATATGAAATATATCAATAATTTGCGTTGTGTCATTTGGTACCGGTTTATAAAGGAAAAATAAAACTCCTCTTGTCTTGTAAATAATCATCGCTATTTTACACACTAACGTATTTATTGTGATTAGTCTCCCCTAATCAATCTTGTTTTACTGATTGAAGGTATTTACAAGGCGTGACTATCATCTGACTACTTTGACATTGTGGTTAGGTTAGTTTCTGACGACTGATCTAACCACAAGGTTACGGGTACAGGGTTCTGATTGCCAGTAATGATTGTCGCTAATAATAGATGGACAAAGAGACACGTGCTCTCTGAAATTTTTTTCTCTCTAATATTCCGAAAATGTTATTTTAACAATTATCTAGTCTATGTTTAAATAAATTTATTGATATTCATATACCTGAGAAAAAGAGAAATGTATAGCGTATTTCAGTTGAACTCGTGGTAAGCCTCGTAACAATCGTCCGTTTGACTGAGACTTTATTTCTTTTTTAGAAAGTTAGTATACCTACGCTAGTTGTGACTAATGTTCGTACATAGTTTTTTACTTTGTTGGAATTGACACATGTGAAAAGTACTTTGGAAATCATTTTTCCTTCATTCTTATATGGCTTTCTGCGCCTTTGAGGAAGAGCATAAAAATTGAAATATAGGCTCGTTAACTACCACTATGCCACGCATATATTTTATAGTTTTCGCAATACCACCATACGACAGGAGTGTTCTTGAATTTTTGGTAGCCTGACAGTAGCTTAGGTATTTTAACGTAAGTTGTTCAGGTTTGCAGACATTCTAAAACGAGAAATAACTAGGAACACGAAACCTTCCTAAAATTATTACGGAACTGGGCGGTTATCGCACGGCAGGCGGCCATACATACCGTGGCACGGCTAAATTCAAAGCGTGAACTATTTAATCAACTCATGAAATATGCATTCGCCGAAATTCTGTCTCGGCCAGTTCATCAGCAGAAGGCCTTATCGACGACGGCGCTTATCATCAACAGGTTCGCTACCGGCTCGTATGCTGTTATCTCTTGCTACAAATACTAAGGGTCCGGTCGTTTTAACAGTGCCTTATAGTACACCGGAATGTAGTATAAATTTCAGCTTTATTGTATATGGTTTAAGGTTCAGATTTCGTTGGGAAGATAGTGAGTCTAGGGCATAATCACAGATAAACGCATTGTCACAGTGTATTACGGGGCCAGTCGCCTAATGCGCCTAATTCACGACATTGTAGACAACTTTCCCTCCTCTATTGGGCTATTATAGCATTATAATTGAATTCACGATTTTCTAAATGAATTTCGTAAGATGACCGCTTTTAAATAGTTTTTCGAATAGTATATTTTATGTGGGCTTAATTGCACTACAATGTGTCACGTTCATTAACGTGGGTTTACGTCTTTGATAAATGGTTGTTCGATATTGCCACTGCGTCACACACACTGTAATTGGTTTCCTCGGCGTAATGAAGAACAAAACAATTTATATTCTCGTAAATCTTTACAAACAATTGAGTTTTTTTCCAAATAAAGCAAAAATGTAAAATGTTTACGATTTCAATTTCAATTTAGATTACTTTTCTTAGTCATAAAGTGATTTATTAGCTTAAGATGAGTTCGGATGCTGAAAAATATATGTTTTTATGAATTGTATAAAAAAATGTACGTATCAAATTCTTTCCGTTAATCAAAATTACGAATATCGATTTGAGATTACAGATTGATTAAAGGGAGGCAACTAAGGAAGGACCCTCCTTGATTAGTTGGAGAGGTGACGACAGTACAGCGAAAATGTCGCTTCAGCGAAACGTGTTCTTCATTCGGTACTTTAACATTTTTCAACTGTCTTGCCAGTGCTCACTTGTTCTTAACATGTAGCAAGATATATTGTCACGATGCTAGTAAGCTGTTAGGTAAGTTTTTCCGGTGATAAAAATTAAAATAATATTTTAAAGTGAAGCTTTATAAAACCTTATATAATTGTATAATATCCTACACATACTTAAAAAAAGAGCGGAAGCTATTTATTAAGATTTTTTTAAATTTATTACTATCTAATACATTTTTTTTTTGTAACTTCACGCTGTATCCCGCATATAGCAGGGTAGGCAGAGGGAACCAGAGAACCTAGTGTTAAGACACTCTATTCTCTTTAAACAATTCCGTTCCCCACTTTCCGCCGAATTGAGGCATTTTCATCGTGAGTGGCGGAACTCAACGACGCGCTTTGCCTTGTTACCAAACCCAAGAAATAAAAATACTAAATTTTTACATTTCCTGAAGTGGGAATCGAACCCACAACCTGTCGCGTTTGACATTCGCACGCTTGTGCCTCTGCGCATAAGTCATAAGCAGAAAATGTATAAAGATAGTAGAAAAATATTTTATTTACACATATATTGTATTCCCAGTTTCATTAGTTGAACAAAAACTAAATGTTCAAATAATAACTTTTAAAACGACACGACAATGTAGAACATCATTGAAAAGTTGCAACATTTTATATGATCCGCAGTGGCTTTAATTACGCTCTCCCAATGACTGTTATAGCGCGTAAAAAGTAACATCGCACAACGTGCCCTCTGTAAAGGCTACTTTTATTATTATTTGCTCAACAGGTACATTTGCCTGCAAAATGTCTTGTAAAAGTTATAGATTAAAATGAAAAGTTGTTCCAGTGGTAGATGTTTTAATTATCCCTCAGCAGAGTATTTTTAAATTGAGTTTTTATTATTGTGCTTCTTGATTCTTGGTACAAACAGTTCTATGATTAAGTTGTATATTTTTTAAAATGATATACTTTTTTAGATTAAAATAGATACTTAATTTGACTATGACGGATCACATTTCACACACAATATTTTGCTTCACAATTCGGAATCTAATATTTTTAAGGTAATGTAAGTAAAAAAATCATTGTTTGTGTATATTACAATTTCGTAGATATTCTTTTAAAAGGTATAATAATTTACACCAGTGTTATAAAAAGAAAGTTTACGTTTTTATAGCACTTCATCAGTGCGTAGCGACGCCTACGTCCTGAATGACCTACACTGTCAGACGCACTTGCTCTTTCCGAACGGTCGTCTCAATTGCTTGTAGCATATCAGTTACAAACCCAGTCATGTTAAAAGCAACTTTAGCTTACAGTGTTAAGGATTTAGTAGTGGTAAATCTAATGTTGCCTCTCTACCTGGACGCTAGAAGGTTGTGATGGGAAAACAAACTCTAATATAAGGATATAAAGATGAATTTAATATATCATCTTATTGAATATGCCGTAAATGTAATGTCCACTGCGTTGCGTATCGATTTCGACCCAAGACGATAAACGGTAGCGGTGCTTATTAAACCAATTTTTATTACCATGTTTTCAGAATAATTCAGAGGTATTGCCACGTGTTGTTCGATATTCTCGCAATATAATAAAGTTCTAATTATAATTAATTGATATATATATATTACATTTGTCATGTTGCCACATAGAATATTAGACACAAGGTGGTAAAGCAATATATAAAAGTCTCTATTACTAACAACATAAAGGCTATATTACTAAAATGAGTTCACCGATTAGTGCCTCGCTGTACTAGTAAAGGCGGGCAATAAAAGTAGCAAAGGGCGTGAGATAGGTACAATAAAAGTGAATTATTAGCGTAAAGCATTCGCGTGAACCTAACTCAGTATTTAATTTTCATAAAGCAGTTGTATTTTCTGATATAACTTAAAAACACTGTGTTGATTGTGTTTTATATTTTTTATGAAATGTTGACTTTTTTAAATGACTACATAATTTAAGCACAAAATTTATCACTTTGTTTTAATTGTTGTATGAAGCTGATATATGATTTCTTTTGTAATAAATCCTTTGTGAAAAATAAGTAAAATTAAGAGTTACGTTATAGAGATAAAAAAGATATAAAATTATATTGGTCAAATACTGTATCCTTATTTTTACACTATGAATTATTAGGAAGTGACATCTTCTTTAAATATATTATAAGTATCCCTATGAGATATGAACTTGAAACAATCATGGAGACACATTTCAGCTACACCATGATGGAGTTAAATAAGTTAACGGTGTGAAATTTCTTTTTTTTTTTTAACTTCACGCTATATCCCGCATATAGCAGGGTAGGCAGAGGGAACCTGAGAACCTAGTGTTAAGACACTCCGTTCTCTTTCAACAAATCCGTTCCCTACTTTCCGCCAGATTGAGGCATTGCGTGTTGAGTGGCGGAACTCAACGCCGCGCTTTGCCTTGTTACCAAACCCAGAAAATGAAAATACTTCATTTCCTGGAGTGAGAATCGAACCCACAACCTGTCGCTTTACAGTCGCACACTTTCTATGTATGTGAAATTTCTATGTTGGTTATTATTTATTTTCGTACATTAATGTAAAATAGACAACAAACGACGTTAGAGTTCACGCAGACGTCACCCTTGCTACCTATTTATATAGGGGAGGTCATAATATTTCTGTTTTACTATACACTTTATTGATCGTGACCGAATCACTGTGGGGTTCAAATCTGAATGTTTGAGTTGGTATAATTTGTGTTTTGATTTAGTAATAGATTGCACTGGAATACTGCTAAAGTATTCGATACTATTTAATAAAATATGTCGAATTAAATGTGTTTCATGTAAAAATAAATGATAAATATAAGTTAATAAAATAAGAGAATTATCTTTCTAATACATGTTAAATAAAAATGTGTTTTGAAATTAATGCACCATTGTTAATTATATAATAATAATAAAATATATTTATTTGATTAGTTACTCCTATATTAATGTCTTATATTTAATTATAAGCTATGTAGCGCTACTTCTTTCTGCATATTTTTTTCAGCTTCACGATTTTAACATAGCAAAGTAAGCAGTGATATTGCGCGTTGGCGGAGCTGAACAACGCATTTTTGTCTTACCAAAGCGGGGCAAAATGATTAAATATCAAAATTATATCAAAAATATTTGCATATATAAAAAAATATCAAAAAGCAACGATTATTGAAGAAAAACAGTGTTCCAATTGTATAATAATGGATGATTTGTAATCATTGGAATTTTTACTCTGGAAATAAAAAAAATATTATTATCATTTTATTTATATGTATATATCATCTCGGCATATGAAACCGTTTACAAATTGACCATCACGAACCTAGGTCAAGTGAAAGCCATAATAAAAGAATTAATTTTAAATTTGTGGAATGCTTAAAAATTTCCTAACTATTCTACACGTGTTTAAAATAGCTTATTATTATTATTATTAAAATGTCTTCGAGTTGAAATCGAATTCACGACCAATCGCGTTTACAATTAGATACTGTCACACTCCACTACGACGGCCACACATATCACATTCTGCATATTAGGTTTTTTATATATGTATTTCAATAAATACATTTTGATTGATAACCTTATTACGTACATATTATCATAATTTATTCGTTCTTGTTATTTAATCAGAATGCCAATCACAAAATTCTCAGTGGATTTTCTCAACACGATCGGAATTATGTTACACGTGATATGGATCTGAGGCATCACAGTCGCATGCATAATGATTGAGATTATTGATGGCTGACGGACTGACGTTTAAATCCGCTTACAAGCGCATTAATTAGACGTACTGGACTTATTTCATTTAATTCAACAGTTAAAGGGAATAATGTTCTTAGATTAAACTATAGTTTGATGACTGAGGGAAATATAAAATTAATAAGCTAAAATGATAATATTTAAATTATTTTCATTTCTACGTTTTGGTGAGACAAAGTACAGCGTTAGGTTCCACCACCTAATGAACAATGTTTCGAATACTGTTAAGTTTGTTTTAACAAGTGTATAAAATGAGTTAGATTTATTTTCGTATGAACTTTATTAAAATATAAGCTAGTACAATAAAAAAATGAACATTAACTAAAAAAGACACTAATTAAAAAAAATATAACATGTGATAAAATAGCGCATCACTCTATTTATGCCATATTAATAATGGATAATATTGTTATCTTGAAATAAAGTGTTCTTGAATAAAACACGTATGCACTATCGGTTAGGGTCTCAACTGCCATCTTTGCTAACGCGTGCCATTAACATGTAAATGAGAGCGGAACATGCTTTGTCTGCGATTCTAAGAACACGTCCCACATTCGAGGCAAATAATCGTCTCCTTTCTAAATATTTTAACAGCAATTTTCTTATAATACTGTTATTAAACTTGAGTTTTAGAGCACTTGAGTTAAAATATTAATTTTAAAGGCAAAATTATGTTCCATGTTAACTTGTTTGGATATTCGTAGCTTAAAACTTGTATACTAAGATTTATATTGTATGTAATGTAATGTAAGCACTTTTTAAATTTAAATGTTTATAAGAAGGGCTTATTATTGTTTTTGTTACTTTAAGGTGTTCAGTTATAGTTGTGTCTGTTTTTGAAATAATTTATAATTAATCGTATAGTAATAACATTGTATTCTTAATTTTCTTCTCAACATAGAGTTATTGCGTGTCGAGTGACGGAATTAAACGCCGCGTTTCGCTTAACTAGAATAGGGACATAAAATAATATAAATATAAGTAAAAATATAAACAAGAAACAATGCAGTCTAAAATTTTCACTTATCATTTATCGAACTAAATGGTACAAGAGAATGTAAATATCGACTCTAGTGTTAAATATTCTCAAGCTGTTTCCTTTAAAATTTATTAGCTGTATCGCTTGACATCAAGCTAAACCGACTGGGCTGCAACAGAAACAATCGCTATACAAGTCCTTTCGAGCATTAATGACTAGAATGGAACGCCATTAGTCCGCTGTAATTGCGAGCTAGAACTTGGACATTTCCTAACTTGTGGGTTACGTTAAACTAGCGTCTACGTGTGACTTTACGTTAACTTGTGGAGATGTCTTTGTATGTCTAATAAGTATATCTAATTACATTAAAGTCACTATTAATTAAACACAGCCAAGATTCACAAATCATATTACATTATCCGTTAAATAACTCATGTATTGAATTATTTATAATTCCATTTAATGAATAAGGACAAATATGGCACTCGAGATAAACCTTAGTGATTTTTTGTAGTGTTATTTACTGTAAAATAATATTTATAAATGTATTAGATAAGTAATAAATTAAAAAAAAATCTTAATAAATAGCTTCCGCTCTTTTCTGCATAGCTTTTCGAAAGACAGAAATAATAAATAACAAAAATAAATATCAACTACTTATAAATCATAAAAATATAATCAGAAATATCGATTGTAGTTCTCAACTGCGATATCATTTAAGAACAATTAGCATAGATAAAAAAAAAAAGGTTTGTTTAATGGGCAAAGTAATTTGTGCATAGTTTCAATATGTCCTTAATGGATTCAGTGCCGGTGACGCGCTAGGTGCGTCATGCGAAAACTTCCTGAGGGGCCAGTGACGTGGGAGGAGCGTCGTACATAAATAAAATAGATATTTATTAATGGTAATATGAAATGAAACTATTTTAAACGGATTAATCGCGTATATTTATTTTAGTATTCTGAAGTACATTTTTGGAAACCCAAAGTTTCGAACACTTTACAGTAGTCCGTGGTCACATGTAGACCAGGTCTACAATATTTATTCATTCATTATTTCATTTAATACGTGTAATAATCGCGAAAATCAAAAAGCTCATTAATGGTAATATTACTAAAATAGAATTTTAAACTACAGATAGATAGAAACTAGGTTTTATAACCGCTTTTCGTCATAAGCTGGATATTATTATGGTTATTACGCCATGCACCTAATTTTCAAAACATACACGAAACAGAAATTGTACACCTTGTACCTTTTTGCTTACAACTTTACTTTTAATTTAATATAATTTTTTTTAAATAATATTTGTGGTATATTTTTTTCTTGCTTCTGAAATTGATATAAAATGTTAAACAATAAAGTATAAATTCTTTATTCAATTTCACTTTTTTTATATATTCTTGAGTCTTATCTGCTTATGTTGGTACCTTGTAACAATTCGTAATCTCTTTTGTTATGAGGTTAGATTCAACACTTTCAGAGGCACAGGCATGCAACTATAAACGAGACAGGTTGTGGGTTCGATTCCCACTCCAGGAAATGTATTTTAATTTTCTGGATTTGGTAACAAGATAAAGCGCGGCGTTAAGTTCCGCCACTCAGCACGTAATGCCTCTATTCGGCGGAAAGTGGGGAACGGCATTGTTGAAATAACGGAGTGTCTTACACTACGTTCTCAGGTTCCCCCTGCCTACCCTGCTATGCGGGATACTGCGTGAGCTAAAAAAAAATCATCATTTTTTATTTTTAAATAATAATAAATTAACAAACACAAATGTATATAAATAGTAAATATTGTATACTACAAAAAGACAACAAAAATTGGTTGCTAAAACTCATTTTTTATATGTAGGAAAATGTTTAATTATGTGATTTTATTTTCAGAACAAAATTTTTGTATTGTATTAAAAGATATCTCAGAAAGAAAGATACCATGTAGATAAACAACTTAAAAGTAAAGTGTAAAAATTTATAAAATATCGACTAATATTGTTTACTTCTTACTTAGAACTCATATTATGCGAAAGTCAGAATAAATCTAGGTAAAACAGAACTTCATGATTTAAACAATTTAAAGTTACATTTACCGTACAAACACTATATTAGCTTTTAAAGGACTCAATGATATTGAATGATTATTCAACTTTTGTTAGGATCACTTCTAAAAATAAATAAAATTTTTATTTGACGTCTGTCGTGGCGTAGAGGCACAAGCGTGCGACTGTAAACGCGACAGGTTGTGGGTTCGATTCCCACTACAGGAAATGTAAAATTTAGTATTTTCATTTCTTGAGTTTGGTACCAAGGCAAAGCGTGGCGTTAAGTTCCGCCACTCAACACGCAATGCCTCAATCTGGCGGAAAGTGGGGAACGGAATTGTTGAAAGAGAACGGAGTGTCTTAACACTAGGTTTTCGGGTTCCCTCTGCCTGCTATATGCGGGATACTGCGTGAAGTTAAAAAAAAAAAAGAAATAAATTTTAACATGGCACTGCATTTGTACTTTGGTAACTAAACAATTATATATATATTATTAAGATTCATATTATGACATGATTTTAAAATTAATAAATACCAGTGTCCCCGTTGACGCGTTAACAACGCGTTGTCTTTAGTAATGTATATGTCACTTTATATAAACATGGATGTGAAACGCATGGTAGTGTGTGTGTCTATTATTTTATTAATTTAATGTACTTTTTATGCATTATTTTAAAAAAAATATTAGCATTCTGCACTCCTTTTCTATGTAAACTCTAATTGTGCCAAATTACATCCACCTCCGTCCGCCTAATTTTCGTAAAAAGGGGTATAAAATTCTTGCTTCACGTATTCATATATAGATTATTTCATATGGCAAAATGAAATAAATTTATATGAGCACACGAGTCGAAGTATTTTATACAATTTAAATTATTTTTAGGACTTCATCACTTCCGGGTTGTTACCAGTGAGTACATTCTCCGTTAATTAGTTTCACTATAAAGTCAACGGAATTTTATAGTACTGTAGCTACTAATTAAACGACATTCTGTCTAGGGGTGGCTTTGCTTTGTTGATATTTTTTTAATGGAGCTGTTTATTCACGTTACTTTTTCTTTGAGGTTCTTATTATAATAATTGTAGTATCATAGTGGCAAGGTGGCGTGTAATAATTAATCTGTCATTATAAGTATTATAATTATCTCTCATATATTTTTTAAACATGAAACGGAAATGAAATAAACATATATTTTTATTATTTTTAATTTGTGTTTTTATATTTTCTATGTAGTAGTCCTTATTCACGAATATGTTGAGAGGTATGTCTTTCAGTTGATATACCTATTGCTTTGACTAATAACTCACTATTGATTCTCAATTTGCTAGCCATAATTTTTTATAAACAAAAGGATGTTTTATCGATATGATATACTTAGAATATAACTTGCAATTTTTTTGTATTTAATGTAGGTAAGTTACTATTTTAGGCAATGTTAGTGTTTTTGGATAAGAAAGTGGAATGCGACAAAGTTATTTTTTCTATCCTGGATGAAGTGTAAGATATAGTAAAGTATTTGTGTGAGAGAAGATGTGTTTGAAAAAATAAACAAAAACTAAATGATTAAAACCGATGTAATATTCTAAAGTTGAATCTAGTAACACAATAATTAAAGTAACATGGAACATGGAAAAGTAATTGAAATTTCTAGATAATATATTTTACGTAAACAATCAATTGCTTGTAATAATAATTTCCAAAGAGAGATTAGAAATTCACCAACAATACCTCAAGATTCAGGGGAGAATCTATTCATTAATTTTATTACAGCCTTACTCGAAATCGGTATTAGGAACTCTGCCAATGTGGAAACAAAATTTATTATTTTGAAATGAAAAGCCGGGCAATATCGAAGAAAATGCTGCGTAAATCATAACGGTACGTAATATCTCTTATAAGTCTTGAATTGCAAACTTTTAACTATACTTCATGAAAAGTAGCTTCGGAAGAGTTTCCGAACCGGTTATAGATCACTTAAAGTTACGTCTATCAGTGATAAAGTATTTTCTGCATATTAAAACATGCTCCCGCTAACACTCGTGGCGTAATAAAATGATTGTAGTTCTATGGTAATTCTTCTTTACAAACCTCTTTTGTTTTATAGGATGAGGTCAAGTACTGAAAAATGAAACATTATTTATTTAAAGCTTCTTTAAGAAAATAATTTTAAAATGTAAAGGTGTGAAAAATATATTAGAATTACGTGTCTAAGCTCATAAGTATTTTATTATTTAGTTATTTTAGATTACATAAATTTCATTCATTCAGACGCCTGTCGTGGCGCAGAGGCACAAGCGTGCGATTGTAAACGCGACAGGTTGTGGGTTCGATTCCCACTCCAGGAAATGTAAAATTTAGTATTTTCATTTTTTGGGTTTGGTGACAAGGCAAAGCGCGGCGTTGAGTTCCGCTACTCTACACGCATTGCCTCAATTTAACGGAAAGTGGGGAACGGAAATGCTGAAAGAAAATGGAAGTGTCTTAACACTAGGTATTCTGGTTCCCTCTGCCTACCCCGCTACATGCGGGATACAGCCTGAAGTTAAAAAAAAAACAATCATTTTGCTTTGTTTCAAAAGATTTGTTATTGAATCGACTCCTTGGTATCCTTGGTAGCATTTATGTCAAGCTATTTTCATTTAAATAAGACGTATGCAAAAATTATTAGATCGCTTCGAAAAGAAGAATTGGTCTAAAGAGATTACTATATCGATATAAGTAATGATATAGGTAAAATATATGAGTAATAATTTAAATAAACATAATATTTAAATGTTAAGTGGAATATTTCTTATTTACAAGAAAATTATGAAAGCCAAGTTGCATTTCTGAAATTAATATTAAGAATATTCTTGCAATTCACGAGAAAGTTTGACGTCGTCGTTAAAAACGTTTATTTTAAACTCTGTCTATCCACAAGTTAGATTTGAACAAAATGTTACTATATTATAAACTTGACTCTACAATTTTGTAATGTGCGACGTTTGTACCTACAATAAAAGTTGCTCGCGACTCGCTAGTTGAAACGTTAGTTGTAATAATAAAAACAAACCGTTACTCCACCAGCTATTTCTAAAGTACTCCTAATTATGTGAATGTGTTTCTGGTTTTTCATATATTATGTGTTAAATAATATTGTCGAATTAATGCTTTTCTTGTACGTCACTACAAAAAAATTGCATTTACATATTTTTTATCGCTAAGAGTGTAATTTTTATTACATATATAGCTTCACGCTGTATCCCGCATATAGCAGGGTAGGCAGAAGGGAACCTAGTGTTAAGACACTCCGTTCCTCACTGTTATTAATAAATTATATTGAATTAAACTAGAAAATGTAGATCTAAGCATATTGACTATGGTGCACACACAAGGTATTCAAGGACGTATCAGTACTTGTGTACACCCACACACACATAGGACTCAAAGTCGCATTAGTATTGGTACACATATACTCACAGCACTCAAGGATATACCAGGACTAGTGCACTCACACGCTACGCATCTTATTAAGGAAATTGTGGAATAGGCCTACCGGGTAACAACAGTTAACTCTTAGGATCAAAATTGTAAATACATTTTTTTAAATCATTTACATTTATTGTTAAAATTATTTTTTGATTAAATTAAAAATATATCATTGAGCGAAAATTATATAGAAAACAAACCCAATTTTGATATTGAATATTTTTTTACAGATATGAGATATTTTCACATTAAATTTATAATGATCCGAAAGTTCGTTTTAATTTATAGCTTTATGAGAAGTTTTGTAATCTAGCATGTTTATTTTGACTAAAGTAATATCTATTTTATGGTATTGCAGACATGCATTTCTATTTTAATCGTATTATCGGTGCTGGCGCTCAACTGATTTTGGTTTTAGATAGGTTTCTCAGGTCTTTCTAAAATGTAGCTAATAAATTATCACAGACTTGTTAATTGAATAATTACCTGTTTTCTGGTTAATGAGCAATAGTAAGCTTTCGTATAGGACAGAAGAGTGAAGTGACTCATTGGCTCAGTTTAAAAAACTTTAAACGTTTTTTGTTTGTCCAAATTTTAATTATTAAAAAAACATTTGTCTTAAGTTGGCTATGGCTTTTATTTATTTTACATGATCAGCTGATCAAGCTTCAGACTTTCATCAACAGTGCGTTAATCAAAAACATTCTCTTGGGCAGTCCTAGATAAGTTTTTTACTTTGTGATTAGGATGCAGTGAAATAAGTAAATAAGTAATAAAATTCCGTTTTAAAATTTATTATTTCACTGTAGAAGAATTTGGAAATGTTTCGGATGTCCAATTTTTCTTATTTACAATAGCAAGAATAGCGCTTTAAATATTATGAAATATTGAATGGAATACTTTATCACTTTTCCT
This sequence comes from Philaethria dido, assembly GCA_033558755.1. Taxonomy (NCBI): domain Eukaryota; kingdom Metazoa; phylum Arthropoda; class Insecta; order Lepidoptera; family Nymphalidae; genus Philaethria; species Philaethria dido. Next base: position 1,327,842 of record JAKGSA010000212.1, on the reverse strand, counting down.
ACTTGTTGTTTACTCGGCAAACGAAATGGTAATGATTTAGTATTAAAGTAGTTTTGGTGCGTTATAATGATATTTTCTATGTAATATATAGCGTAACGCGTGTAACAAACTGTGTCGTAACATACGTCATTCCACTAAACCCACGTACAAGACGTTATAATTGCAATAATAGCAAATTACTCATTATTATTAGGTATTTCAAGTTAATGGCACATAAACAGCAACTGGGCGAAGACATTTATTACCAAAAAGTGGTGATTGTGCTGAAGTGTTTCTTGCTATACAAATGGCTAAACATACGTAGATAGTTAGGTTTGATCTGTATTGTAATTTAGAAAAAATGTTTTCTATTAGCACTAACTATTTCACATTCGTGATTGTATCTGGTTATAGGATTAAATGTATAATATAAACCTTATGAATAATCTCTCTATTCATGTAGGTACTTCCTTTCTTTCCTGACAGACAGACGGCGCACAGTCAAACCGACTACTAGCCGTAGAAAGCTCAAAATGGACATGTAGTTCCTTGGGGAGTGTAGGAGAGTACTAAGTGAGCAGTGAGTGGATTTCTTAAAATATCTACGATGCCGTGAAACAATGTGATTTTACGTTTTATGGTCACACAGACGAAGTTGCGTAGCCGTTAGCTAAAACTTTATTATCAGCCAAAAATGGCATTAACAATATATATCACTATGAAGGTTCATCATTTGACAAGCAGGACAAACCCAATCAACCAAGACAATTCAATTGTCAACTTTGCGTCCAAACTTTTAACGTTTAGGTTGGCAACGCATCTACAACATCTCTGGTATTGTAGATGTTCATGGGCGAAAGTAACCACTTACCATCAGGTGGCCCTTCTGCTTGTTTGCCATCCGTTATTCATAAAAAAAAAAGAAAAAAAACTGAGATATTATGTGTTAAGAGATGGAGCTTAACACCGCATTTTGACTATCAAAATAAATTGAATTTATAAATTATAAATAAATATATTCCTCTAATGGGTATTGAACTGGAAACCTTTGCATCGAGTTATATGCATCATAATTGTGCCATGAGAGCTAAATACAGCATTTACAGTAATACAAATATTCTATAACAGAACGCCGCACAAAAATATGATACTACTACTAAAATTACAAAATATTTTTAACAAAAATCGATATTGCAGTAGGCAAGTTGAACGCGAGATAAAAGGAGGCAATGCGCATATTAATCAGACAATCTCAATGGCGGCGCTAATTAGGTCTGACAGTGACAGGCTGTGTTGTGTGCGTATTGTCTCCCTCGTATTGTTTACCGCTTTGTTCCCGTTCGCTACTATTGACTGTTGTAAACTAAAATTGCGTTGTCTTATTAAAATTGAAGTTTGATGACATGGGTTTTGTGTTGGCACACTAGTGTGGAGGATACCGCATTTGTTAAGTGAACATGTTATTTTTCGGCCTATAACTATTTTAAAAAAACATTTTTATGAAACATTTAGCGATTTTATTATGGTATTTTTAATGTACACTGACTTTGTAGGACACAGGTACTCAAAGAGTCTGTGTTTTAAACTCAAAGACGTATTTACCTGTTTAGTTTTACAGTTCGAATTTAAATTATACAGATAATTGAATAAATATAAAAGTTGTCTTTGGTTGATCAACTACCACCACTCGACCATTGCTTAACCTAAACAAAAGCGCAAATTTATTAATGTGTCAATATAAATTATTCTAATAATTAATATTGTACTTTTTTACCGTTGTATGTAAAATCTTTATTGGTAAGCAAAACCAGAAGTTAGCTAGCCATATCACTCATCAGTGTCCGATACTGCAACATATCGAGATTGAGTGTCACGTGGCTATCAATACGACATGTCTAATACAAATTGTATTTGAATCCAAATTCAGTTATCGTTATACTATATAAAGGAATTAAATGTTGGTAGAGTTGGTAGAGTGAATCTAGTGTCAAGATATTCCGTTCTCTACTTCCCGCCTAAATAGAGACATAGCTTGTTTGTGGCGGAACTCATTGCCACGTTTTATTTTAGTAGACCGGAGAAATGAAAATAACTTAAATTTATTCCTTCGCATGGGAATCGAACTCAAACCGCTCTCGTATATAGTCAGACGATATTCTACTTACATTTAGACATTGGTTATAAAATTAATAATCTTAAACTGACCGTGGAAATTTTTAGTTGTTACTGGATACATAAGTATATATGGTTTATACATGAATTATACCTTTCGTGGCGCAGTGGCACAATCGTGCGACTGTAAGCGCGACAGGCTGTGGGTTCGATTCCCACTCCAGGAAATGTGTTTTTTTTATTTCCTGGGTTTGGTAACAAGGCAAAGCGCGGCGTTAAGTTCCGCCACTCAGCACTCAATACCTCAATTCGGCGGACCGAGTGTCTTAACCCTAGGTTTACTCTGCCTACCCTGCTATATGCGGAACACAGCGTGAAGCTATGTATGTATGTATGTATTATACCAAAAACTAAACTATAAACACTTAATTTTTCATTACTTTTATAAATATTACTCATATAAACAGTTGTATAATATTTTAGTATCCATAAATCTACCTAGACTCAAGAAAACGAGAGGCTTATTTTGACCTAAAGATATTATGTGTTATAACGAGCAAGGTAATTAAGAACGTTAGTACCTAAAAGTGACAACAACCTACCTAATGTTTGTATAAGTGTACTTAAATTTACATTAGTCTTAAATTATTATTATTATTTTTTTTTTTTATTGATAACGGACGGCAAACGAGCAGAAGGACCACCTGATGGTAAGTGGTTACCTTCGCCCATGGACATCTACAACACCAGAGATGTTGTAGATGCGTTGCCAACCTAGAGGATACTGATGGAAGGGGGGACAATGTAGTAGTCCACTATCAGAACCACCACATTTTGGGGAAAGGATGGGTGGGAAAGGGGAAAATCTGGCTTACATGCCATCGAACCGGAACACATCATTAGATATTTGGCGGTTCGTCTTTGACATGATAGTGGTCGCGAGCCAGTCGGAGGACGAACCTCCTACCACCTACCATGTTATATGGACGATTAATAAGGCTTTTGAAATTTGGAGACATTTTTAAATTTATTTTGTTAAATATTTAAAATAGTTTATTAAATTAACTAGTTTTAATCTACTACTGTTAGTTTTAAGGGGCCATCGTGGTACAGTGGGGTAGCATTTGAGTATAAACGTGATTGGTTGTGGGTTCGATTTCCCCTTTTGGGACTGAGTATATTTCTACTTTATATATAAAAATGAATGTTTGTCTGTATGTGATCGATGAACTCAAAAACTACAGTACCGTTTATTATGAAAATTGGTATATATATGCAATTTTCCACGGACAAGGTTTGTATAATATACTCATTAAGTTTGTTTGCGGCGTTGATTTCCGCCACTGAACACGCAATGCCTCAATTCGGCGGAAAGTAGGGAATGGAATTGCTGAAAGAGAATGGAGTGTCTTAACACTAGGTTCTCTGGTTCCTCTGCCTATTCTATCTGCTATATGCGGGTTACAGCGTGAAGTTAAAAAAAAAATGTTTCTCTGTATGTCATTGATTTCTTAAATTTATTTTAGTTGTTGGCTTAGCAAAGCAAAGCGTTCAGTTACACCACTCAACTCAAAACGCAATGTAAAAATTCGGATGGAAAACGGCAAACGGAGTGTCTTGACTCTATGCTCTCTGTAACTACTCTGCTATGCGGGATGCTGAAGCTGTTTTTTAGTTTTAAAACTATTATATTTAGTGAATTTACTGAAAGTATAAACATTTTTCTATAAGGCGGGTATCGTATAATGTGCACATATATACGTACGTAATATAATGTGGCACTGCATTTGAATCGAGTATTTGTTTAAAGTCTCTCTTTTCATCTGGGTTACTTTAAAAGGATTTCGAATATAAGAATATGTAAATAATAATTCGAATAACAGTTTGATAAGAAATTCGGCATATTAATAACAATATCTTTGTACAATTTGAATAGATGTTATTTATTAACTTTTTTAATATTTACAACTTAGTGCCAGTGAATATATCTGTATCAGGCTTATATAGAAGTTGATTAGCATATCGTTTTTTTTTTATTTTTCTTATGGGCATTAGTACTGCTTTATTTATAATGTTAATTTTTTGGTGGTAGGAGGTTCGTCCTCCGTCTGGCTCGCGACCACTATCATGTCAAAGACGAACCGCCAAATATCTTATGATGTGTTCCGGTTCGATGGCATGTAAGCCAGGTTTTCCCCTTTCCCACCCATCCTTTCCCCAAAATGTGGTGGTTCCGATAGCGGACTACTACATTGTCCTCCCTTTCCATCTGTATCCTCTAGGTTGGCAACGCATCTAGTACATCTCTTGTGTTGTAGATGTTCATGGGCGAAGGTAACCACTTACCATCAGGCGGTCCTTCTGCTCGTTTGCCATCCGGTATCCATAAAAAAAAAAAAAAAATTATAATGATTGAGTAAATAAAAAGAACACAAGCAGATCAAACACTTTCAGGTTATTGTAAATTTTTTATAAAAAATATAAAGCAATGTAATATTAAAGAATGCATTTTAGATTCATAATGGATTTAAGATATTATACTTTACATCGTATGGTGCAAAATAAGGTTGCAATAACCAATTTCAAACCCAAATCATTACCAAATAGAGAGCAGCAGTAGTGGTATACTATATACTAAATAAAATTCAATACCTGCAAGGTACCGAAAGCCGAAACCTAATTACTAAATAACACTGTGTGCATAATATATTTGTATTAACACTACAGTAATTTGTGGACTCTAAATATATAATACTGTTAGAGGTTTACCATACACAAAGCTCTATTGCAGTCGGTGCATTCCGAATATATAGCATTTTTTCATTATAGTTCACGATACTCGTAATACCGTAAGAGTAAAGTAGATTAAACGAGAAGGGTACGAGATGAAAGAAAGCCGCGATATTAATCAGCTTCAATGGTGTCTAACTAGCTAAAAGATGATAGACGTGTGTTAGTGCGCCTAATGTCTTTCTGCATTATGCTAGGCTTTGATACGGAGTACATTTGAATAGGAAAATTGATGTTTTGGAAAGATATTTTTACAAAATGTACAATGCTTTTGAATGCACGTTTAGAAATAGTGTTGGGTAGTGTAGAAGGTTCTTGTCTAAAAGTAACTAAAAATATAATTTCTGTTGGTATAGATAATTGTACACTAAATAACAGATTGTATGGATAATTAAAATCAATGCTCTCATAATAATCTTAGTTAATTTATAGATTTAGTACTTTTTAATAATTTATTATATTTTAGTAACAGATTACTTATTTCAGAAATAATATTATATTTAATTGAATAAGTTGGTTTAAGTTGGCTTTGTTAAAATGATTATATTTTTTGGATGTTCCTTATACTTACTTGATGTCAATCTTTTTAAAAATTATAGGAAGTGTGAATTATATTCATAATTCATACTTTGGCAATAAAATATCAGTAATAGAGCAGATTTTTTCTGATAGTTTTAGTTATCTAAATATAAATACGTGAAGGAAAAAGTTTGGATCACTTTTTACGAAAATTACGCGGACGGAGGAGTATGAACCTTATAGTTTATATAGCGAAGGAGGGCTCAATGATTATATTTTCTAAAAATAATACATAAAAATACATTAAAATTACACGCACTGCCATGATTTGACATCCATGTTTATATGAAGTGACGTGAAATGCGTTATTAACGCTTTCACGGGGACACTAGTACTTATAAATATATTAAATGATAAACTTCATATTTTTAATAATTTCGTTCACATTTTCCGTTGAAATTTCGATTACATTATCTATCAAATTTTTGAACATGACTATAATAAGCAATGTTAATATATTAACATAAATAACTATTATTTCATAAATTTTCAACTCGTCGCAAAATAATAGACAAAAGCGTGTATTATATTTCAATCCATTTATTATTATTAGAATTTACAATATACGGTGGCAATATGGTGTTGAAAATAAACGTAATTCGCTAGAATAAGTAAACAATGGAAATTTAGTGTTAATATTACGTGATATAAATCTCCAATATCTATTGTTTGGTGTAGTATAGTTATAAAACTGCTAATTCTATAAAATATTAATATATGGTAATGAATTGATACGTGGTAATGTGCGTGCAACTCAATTACTGTGTGGAAATTCAATAATACACATTTTAGTATATAAACGAAATCGAATAAAACTTGTTACAGTTTTGCAATTAGTGCTCTCAGACTTAATAAAGTTAGTTGAACTTTAAAATGAATTGAGTGTACAGTTATATTGCTATTTATTGTACTTAGTAAAGTGTAACCACTTCATTATAATTTTCTAGTTAAAAGTAGACGTGATACTTGGGATCGTTCCGCGTAAACAGAAAATATCTCCTGGGTTTTTCTAAGTCCTTAAGTGTATAATATACTTACGATAGGCATAAAGATATGTAACCTTTGTAGTCTAATAGAAATTATTTTTCCCTACCGTTAGGGTATAAATTATAATAGTAGAGTAAAGTATGGTGCATAAAAAGGTCATAAATCTTTATTGTAATATCAGTTCAGGTCACTTGTTCCTTAATAACAGTTGCACCCTACGCTAGAAATTTAGATAGTTCTCTATTTGCGAAGCCAACATAAAAACGAGCTCATAGCTAGCATGAATTATGTTTCAGATTATTTCATATGGATGTCCCTTTAGATATTGCGTATAATGTTCACCGTTTACTGTAACTCTGTCAGTGTCAGGCCTAATTAGAGCCATTGAAATAGCTGATTAATATGCGCGGTCTATACCGATGTTCCATTGTGGAAGCGACCGAGTGAATTATGCACATCAAGTGAAATGATGTGATTACGAGCAATGTTGTCGCAGTCAAGCATAGCGCTAGTGACGTTTGAAAGCTCTTTAATTAAAAATAAAACTTATATATGTAATACTGGAACAGCGGATTTTAATTGACTACGCTCGATATAGGTACAATGTAGACACTCCGTCATTAAGCTTTCGTTACTGTAGTTAAGTCTAGTAATTTATTTTTTAAGTACATTTACGAGTGTTAAATTAAATATTATACTTTTGTGGTCATTATATATTAAAAAATGTTCATTTGTGAATCGGTCAAAAGAGTTTATTGGTAGGAATTAAATAAATCGGTAAATATTGGTATAATTAACACAGCTTAAATCGCTGTTTAATAAATTGTTATTTGTTTTATTGATTGTTCCTTTCTTTTTATGTTATTCTTATTATTCTCAAAGCAAAAAAAATATGATTTTTTTTTTAACTTCACGCTGTATCCCGCATATAGCAGGGTAGGCAGAGGGAACCTGAGAACCTAGTGTTAAGACATTCCGTTCTTTTACAACAATTCTGTTCCCCACTTTCCGCCGAATTGAGGCATTGCGTGCTGAGTGGCGGAACTCAACGCCGCATTTTGCCTTGTTACCAAGCCCAGGAAATGAAAACACTAACATTTCCTGGAGTGGGAATCGAACCCACAACCTGTCGCGTTTACAGTCGCACGCTTGTGCCTCTGCGCCACGACAGGCGTTAATAAAAAAAATGATAAAAAATGTTAAAAATAATGATAGTTATTCATAATGGAGTGGTTTAATGTTTTTGATATCATTGTTAATCAATGTGATGTATCACTTCGCTCTCCGTCTATAAAATATAAAGTGTTTCGAGATAACAGATATTTGAGTAGATATACACACATAATAATTGCAGGTATATTAAATAATGACTTGTCGAGGCAACATATTATTATACGTCATATTCGTGGGTTTAAATTTAACTTTCGAGATAAATCATGTTTAAAATACATATAAAATTTTTACAGATAAGCGGGTATCTGGTCACAAAATATTTGTGTCATCTAGGATTAAAAATTATAAACGTAATGATATGTTATGGTTTTCTCTGGACATATTGAGAGAAAAAAGCAAAGGAAAGATCGTATTTGAATATGTATACTGTGAGCAGGATGTTATTGTTATTTATATTCGGTATATACTTAGAAGATATATTTTATAACATTAAGAGAGAGATCTGTGAAAAAAGAGGACGGAGTGTCTTAACACTAGGTTTTATGGTTCCCTCTGCCTACCCTGCTATTTGTGGGATACAGCGTGAAGTTAAAAAAAAGTCCATCATGAATAAAGTGATCTGATGATAAAGCATAAATTAACATATTTTTCTAAAAAATCCTGTCTAACTATTATAAACCAGATACAAATCTGTAGCGATTACGTGATTATCAGCATAAACAAGGAGTCTCGGAATCCATCTGTCAGCGCGCATATAAACGTGAACAATGACTGGTGCACAAACACGCCTGTCGCCGGCTCGGTCGCACGGGCCTAGCGGATTGATTATCAAACACATTACACGATGCTGAATGTTATATGCATACCTATACAGTGTTGGGAGATGGCGGATTTAATAATTAATCGAGCTAATTGGCGTAGTGGTGTTATTTGAAAAATATTACATTTCTTGTTGTTACTCGAAATATTGTAATGACAGGTTACTCGTAGAGTAATATATATTTTTTTAAATCATGTTGTATTGCAAAATGTACTCCTGTCATTAAGCTTGTACATCGTATATTATCCTAACTACTTTTTATCTTAAGATCAACCTTTAGAATAGCCCCTATGAAGTTAATTAAGAAAAAATATAGCAGAATATAATTGTATTAATTATAAAAAGTTAATATTTAATATATTACAAGAAATATCTTTTAATTTTTTCTATGAACAGCATTTTACTTTTTTTCCTCAATTTAAGTAATGTTTAGAGTTGTGTTTATGTTTTTAAATATTTAAGAATTCCGAGTGGAATTATACAACGTTATTATTTATAAGTGATTTTGAGTTACGCATTGTGGATGGAATGGAAAAATTGACCTTCTCAGAAATTTACTTACAGGATGCCGAGGGTCTTAATCTAATTTCTGAATTCAATTATTTGGTGAATTTGTAATCTCTCTTTCAGCTACATAAACCTGAAAACATTTAATATGAATGTACTTCCATATTATTAATACAACTTAATGGAGGGAATAGTTAAATTATTACTTCTAAAATGAAAAGACGTTTTTGGAGGTCATTTTGGAGATCACTTTTCACCATCGCACCGCTCGCCATCGACAGGGAGTTCATGCTCACACTTTGGAGCCTAAATGGTCCCGAACAGTTCGATTTCAAAGGAACTTTCTTCCGCGGACTCTCCAATTGTGGAATGATCTCCCTGCCGAGGTTTTCCCAGAGGGCTACAATATGGGGTTCTTCAAAAGGGGAATAAATAGGTTTTTGAAGGGTCGGCAACGCGTAAGTGATGGCCCTGGTGTTGCAAGCGTCCATAGGCCACGGTAACCACTTAGCATCAGGTGGGCCGTGTGCCTTGTTGCCACCGTCGTGGTATAAAAAAAAAATTTTTTTAGTCAAGAGAGAGTTGTGCTAATAAATATATATTATAAAGTTATTTTAACTTATATATTAATAGTGTAGAGTACATTACAGCTTATATTTGAGCGTAGTAATCTTTTCAGCAACATAGTTGAGTTTTGAAAAAGAAATATTGGTGTTTTCTGGCATAATTTTTAAATAACAAGATTCGTGGGCTATTTGTCAACATGTACGAGGTTTAAAAAGAGGTATGGCGTAAATTCAAATATTTTAATATAAAAAAGTTATAAAACGCTGTAACTATGTGGTGGCTACTGTTTATTCATGCACATGGGTTTACATATTCATAAACAGTTATGACGTTATTCTGCACAACAAAGTCCGAGCGTAAAGAATTAACTGCGTAAAATTCCAGCGATTCAGTACTGATTTATCACCAATTTATTTAATCCCATTTAACAAAGTTACAATAGGGCCATTAACAATTGAAGCGCACTTCTGAACTAATTAAAAATGGGCGCGTCTTCAGCACAATTTGGACTATTTAAGTGCTTACGCGGCTCGTTTCTGTTCAAGTTGTTTCGAATAAAGAATTAATTATGAAGTGGAGGCCAAGTTGGCGTCGGGACGGGCGACTTGCGAGTTTCAACTGGTTACAATTTGTGGGAAAGTAGCAGGTGTGACGCGACGGCAAACTTGGACGGATCCTACACACGCTTTGTTGCCTTCTCAGATGATAAACTTGATTTAAAACGCAGATTGCAGGCGTTTTTAAATATGCAGGTTTGCTCTTTTTGTTCTGGTTCACTTCAAAGATGTGTTTTACCCTTATTGTTTTATGATGAAGGGCGTCCCCTATTCTGGTAGAGATTAAGTATTAAAATATTATAAATGCTCCAAAAACACCGAAAGTAGAATGTATTTAACATATTTGATTATTACTGTTAAAATATCCTCGTATATTGCATTATTCAAACACGAATTTGCTTGAAATTTATTTAAAATGTTCTATAAAAACGGAAGAAGTAGAAAAAGTTAGTCGTTAATAATGTCGGAAAATAAGTAACTATAAAATTTTGACGTTTGGCACGACCTAAAGAAGTGCTTACACACGTGATGGTTATAGGTATAAATACCATGTCGTTTCCAGGGCAACCAATAGACAGAAGTCTTGTCAGGAAACGAAGTTAAGTTCTAATGTCTTCCTTAATACACGTAAAGTGGAGAGCGAAGTTTTAATTTTAGAGTTATAAGTTCCTTCTAAACACGAGAATAAGTAAATATCAGCAAATTCGCATGACAGATAGAGATTGAAATATTTTGCAGGATTGGTGGTAGATATAAAATAGTACACAAATGAATTAATTGTTAATTTTGTAACAATTCATTTGTGTACTGTTTTTTGTTGAATATAATAATTTTTTTGTTGAATATGTTTTTTTGTTGAATATGTTAATTTTTTTATATAAAATCACATTAATCTATTAATGAGAAACGCCATCCCCTGTCTACGTTTCATTTGCTTTTGTCTATCGAAATAATTTACAGCTTTTCCGACAAGAGAAACAAAAGGCTCATTGTGGGGGCTACAATCATAGTTGTTTACTTGTTACGCTAATGGTAATCGTTGACATCCGCCATTATCTCAATTGCTCAGGTTGAGGGCGATAGACGGTTATTATTTCAATAAACGACACTATCGCCCGTAATAACATAGCCATGGCCTTTTAATTGTAATCCTCGCTGGTGTAGTGGCACGTTACTCTTATCTATTACTAATCTAACACGGGTTAAACTGTTTTTGGGTACAAAACGATGTACATGTTTTAGTGCAGTTGTTTAGTTTAATAAATTTAAAAAAGTACAATTTATCCAAATATCTTTATTAATTTTACCTACTCCAATAATGTTTATAGAGAACCTTATATGAAACGCTTTAGATATAATAAAATAAGATCAACATGTCTTTTAAATTGCTTCAAGTTCGATTTAAAAAAAATACTTTGGCAGTACAACTTTTGCACAGACAAGAGGAAACGTCACAAAAAATCGAATACCAACAGCTATAAAGCATACAACAAGGAAAGAATATTTATTGCCAGACGCAAATTAAGTTGTTAGCGTGAGAGAATGTTTTTCGGTTTCAAGTGTTCATTTGCAACTTTAATGCAACCAATTTTCACTAATTTAGGCTAATATTGCGAGTTGAAAACGGAAATATAAATATCCTAACATGCCCTTGTTTACAGAACACGTGTAGGAATTAACATACCTATTGTATGGAAAGATTTAGGCCGCAGAGATAGCTTTGTCTAATCCGCATTGTGGCAAACATATGAAACAATTTCTGAAGATTTTGCGGCATGTCACCTTTGTTACTTGATTTGAATGCGGTATTTACTGTGTTTAATATAAAATATAATCGCTTATAATTAAACGAAATATTTATATAAATAATTCTTGTTAATATTTTGTAATGAAAATATTCCTTAATGAATAGGAAAATAACATATAGACAGGTCCATGCCGAAAATTTTAGATATTTATTAGAACTTATTAGTGAATAAAGTATAAAAAAATATGATTATTTATGTAAATCTAAGAAAATTTTAATTGTATAATTGTCAATGATAACTTCATAGTTATAAACTTGTAATATCAAATAACAAAGGCATATTTTGTTAGAATAATAAGTTCTAAGCAATACATGGAGATTTTAGCCAAAAGGGAGGCGAGTACTCAATATAGGTCTAGCTCGCTCGGTCATTAATTGAATTAATTGCCTGTCATCTGTTGATCGCTGCTCTTACACAAGTCATTAGTCAAAACCTACCGTATACGCACATTACCTAATTTAATTATGCACTAATAAGTCAAATCTAGAACGTGATTAACGCAGTTCTGCTTCGCGGTATTGATTACTGGACCATTGAGGATATTAATTTCATGTTATTATTAATAATTGCTTCAATCTTAGATTTAGATATAAATGTAATTAAAATAGACAAATTATAATAAAGTACTGTGTAATTTTATTTAGGACTATGTTTAAATAAATAGAAAATATTCGTCAATGGCTGCTTATGAAACTCCGAGTAGAATATTTTTAAAAGTGGCTCTGAAAAATAAAATAAGGCTAAGTAATATAGGCGTACATGTAGGATAGTAAAACGAAGGACACGATTACGGCTGACAAGGCAATTAATAAGGGCAGATGGCGATTGAGCACGAGTCACCCGTCTGACCGGTATTAATCATAGACGGGTAGTCGATTACGTATCGATATGTCAATTTACTTGAGAATTCATTATAAATATAGGTAACATTAATGAGTGTATCTGAATTAATATTTTAAAATTATTTTATATGAAAAAGGTTAATATTTAATATTGTTAAAAGATAAACAAATTAATTCCATTATTATTATATTATGATATAGCTTTTCTTATCTGAAATGCCCCTCATTGAGGCATTAATAAAAACGAACACTAGAACTTATTACAAAGCCTACTTAGTTTTTCTTTGTGATCGCGACCTGAAAGAGGACTTTTTATTCTAATGAAAATCATCTGAAGGGGATGTAAAAGATTTTTCTCCGCGACGCTTTCATTATACACAAGAAATCTCGCACAAAATTAACATACATAAACTAAACACTTCTCTGCATCACTTTATAAACCGTATTTCACAGTAAAATACAACGTTTGCAGTGAATGAGAATTTCTTCTCATTACTTCTGTCACTCTTCGCATCTACCGCGCACACTTATCATCAACACGATAGTATCGTTGTTGGGAATAAAATATGTGAGATTCTCAGCATTAAAGTCGAGAGCACTCGGTCTATCTGACATACAGCATTTTGTATTTCATGTCATACTTTTAAAATAATATTATTTTAATTTTCAAGTGAATAAGACTACATGGTTCGTTTTCAAAGAAATAACTGTTTTAGAAAAAAAAACGTAATGGAAACGTTACCTATATACATACATATACATATATGCACCTAAATACTATTTATCTTTTAAATTGCACCAAGTTTGTATATTTTTTTTATATTGCTTACATTTTAAGCTTTATATAATGTGTAATAGAGATAATATCAAATTTAAAAAAGTAATTTTTTTTTTATTATATCTGAAAAGGTCATTTTAAAAAGCTTTCTCCAAATATAGCCAACCTTAATATTAAGCAAATCTTACAATATTACACATAACCCTTAAATACGCAAATAATATCTTCTATAAATATTTTTAAAGTAGTTACCAAGATGTTTTATCATAGTAATAGACAATTGCAATCTCGTATGCGTTAGAATACGTAATAGAATCACACGTATCGGTCTCCTTAATGACATTTTACTTGCGTGATTGTTGCTGTCACGATGTCAAAGTGGGGGAGGGGGGGTCGGTTAATTAAAACTTCTGGGAGGACTGCACTTTATTACCCTCTGAGAAACAGAAACCAATACCATCGATATGGATCATATGTAAGTAATAATAGGATATCTAATTAATCCAGTAATATATTATAACGTATTGAATGACAATATTGTCTTAGCCAGAACACGTATTGAACTAAATACATGACTAAACAGATGATTAATGACTTAGGGATTATATAAGTTAATACCGTATTACTATAATTAATATCATAATTAATTTACATCACTCTATAGTTTTATGTTACGAGAGCTTTGCGCGTTAGCAAGTGAAGTACACGTGGTTACGCGGATTATAAACGCTATTTGATTTAATATATAGAGGTTCTTACAAGTTATGGTTTAACATTTATTTATCGGTATATATGAAGAACAATATAATATGTATGACATATAAATTTATTTCATATATATATTTGTATTTAAGATATATTTTTACACGTGGAAATTGAAATGCGCCGTTTGTGGTGAAATAGAACAATATTTTTTATGTAGTTGTAAAATAAAATATGTAACAATGTAAGTAGATTTAATAAGCAAAAGAGGTTAAGAGTTTCATAATATATATGTATGTTTCATACATATTACCAAAAAATCTATGAATAAAAGAAAATATTTAACACACATCTGTTACCTCATCAAGTATTAAAAATTGTAACCGGGCTAATTTTAGATTCGCTTCGTTTGTATGACACACCCCCGTATTGATACTCTGGTATAGATTTCATGCTTTCATGTTAGTATAATCTATATATAATAAACATTATAATAATATAAGGTTCACTATAATATAAATTTGTGCTACTTACCGAGATTATTGAATTTATTAAAAATAAACGCGATATGAACATTTTTAAATATATATATATATATATATATATATATATATATATATATATATAAAAATGTTTATTTAATCCTAAATCCTTATATAGAAGATTACTTAAAGATAATTTTCATTTTATATATACAGAAATATATCATATAAATACACATACGTACTTTCAAACGTCTTGCGTGATACGCTAACATGCATATAAATATTTCTAAGTTAGACTTAACCTCGTATTAAACCATAAGCTCGTGTACTTTATCTTTTTAAAAGATATCATACTTCGAATGAAGAATCGTTCGTAACGCTATCCATGCACGAGTTCACCTTGTGTATTGCGAAAGCGCGAAGCATTCGCCTTAAACGCAACATTTATCAGTTTTTCAGAATTTATTTTAGTGTCATTTGTAAGCTAGACGGAGAGTTAAGTGACCTATTATTTCTTTCTTTATTATGCTTTTATTTAAGTCTGATGACATTTATAACTTTTATAAAAAAGTAAATGTATTTTTATGTATGATTTAAATCGATAATATAGCATGTCTTGGTCACGTCCGTACTGACTAATAAGACTGCAAAAGAAAATATTTTTCCTTTTTTTACACATTTCAGAACATCTCTTGTTTCAATTGTTTTAATTATATCGTTCTTCCATCCGTCTCTTGCAAATAAAGCCCCCGCACTTGTGTTTGCACAACATCACATTTTGTGACAAATATCTACAGTTATCTTGCCGTAATGACTTCCTTGTGTTTTAATGATTATTAAATTACATGACTTATTTAATTTTTTTTAGTTTGGAAAGTCTTTCGGCGGATAAAGTGAATATATATATTATTAATAAATTTCAACAACATATACAACATTAATAATATTCTTATTTCTTTGTAATGTATTGCTTTTTTGCTATAAATGATTTTAGAGGATAACAAATTTTCACTAGTTATATGCAATAATTTACAATATTTCATCGATTCTTGCATATGTCTGAAATATTAAATTTCGTATAATATCAGTTACTATGATAGTCTTCCAACGTTCCACGTAAGGTGATATCATGCCAGACGGCAATTTCATCAAGTGTAGAGTGATCCTGCTCTTATCGGGCACCTGTGGGCTGTTGAATAAAGCTGTCCATTTGAGAAATGGACTTCAACGCGAGGAAACTTAAACAGATTGAATGATGATGCGTCGTGCTTATTCAGTAATTGGTATTTGAATATGGGAATAGAAATGAGCTCTGTTTGTGGTGAAATAGAACAATGATTTTCATCTAATTTTAAAATACTATGTATTAATGCAATTAGGTTCAGTAAACAATGTTAAACTCATAAGATAAATATGCAGCTTACCACTTTATCTCGCATAGCAGGGTAGTCAGAGAGAAAAACATCAGGACTCTCTGTTTGCCGCTTTCTGTCCGTATTTGAGATACTACGTATTAAGTGGCGGATTATTACGCCGCGCTTTGCCTTGTTACCAAACTCAGGAAATGAAAAATTCCATTTCCTGGAATGGGAATCGAACCCACAACCTGTTGCGTTTACAGGCACACGCTTGTGCCTCTGCGCTACGACAGGCGTTTTAGTATTATTTAATAGTCATGTAATATTTTTAAGTCCATGTATGGGCTCTTAATTACAAATATATTTTTTTATAAACACAAACATTATAATTATAACATAATTATATTAAGAGTAATTAATACCTTAAAAATAAATAACGCACCATATAGGAATGTATTTCGTAGAATTCGTAGCACTGCTACACATCTACGTATCTCTACGGAATCGAATAAATGTAATCAAAAGAGTTTAATGTTACATTTCGGAGAATAAAGTTAAAAAAAAAATTCAAAAAAATTGTTTCTATATAACATTTACCTTTTTCTACTTCATTTTATAGATGCTGCCACTACTGGTTGAAAAAATCAATTATCTTGTTAGACGTTGATACTTACTTTTTCTTCTTAGAATACACTGATAGAGATTGTATAGTCACAGCTATTTTAGAAATTCTTTATGCATTGGTATATTTCTCAAACAGAAAATATTTTTTTATTAATTAAAGTAATATGTATGAAAAATAAGCAATTTTAAACATTAAGTCGATTTTCAAATTATTGTGTTTTTGTAAATAATTCAGCGAAACCATTGCTATTTGAATTTTTATTGATTTTTCCCGTTACTGAATCTGATGAGCTTATAACTATGGTTTTTTTTTACTTCACACTGTATCCCGCATATAGCAAGGTAGGCAGAGGGAACTTAAGAACCTAAACCCAGACAGTCCGTTCTCATTTAACATTTCCGTTCTCCACTTAACTTTGGTGATACATATTAAAGAAATTTATACAACGAAATTCACCGATCTCACTTAATTATACTAGTATATTAAAATTATTACACATAACAAGATATACGATTGCTATCACTATGTATATACGTTATAGTAATTTCATAACATATCAACAGCTATGATAACACGATAACGCTTATCTAGCCTATTAAATATGCAGTAAACCTATACACACTCATATATAAAGTTATAAGTATTATATAAATTAATTAGTATATATAAAGTTATAAGTTCGATAATATTTCATTTTGTAATACAATAATCACAAGTAAGCTTTGAGAGCTATGGCCCATGAATCTGTCTTTGTCGAGCGTTGGCCCGGTGCAAATTAATTCATACCCATGCGACCCGGTTTTAATTTCGTACTACCACTGATTTACGGTGTCCATATTAAAGACAAGTATGCGTACCTCTCAATTAAGAGCTGAAACATGGCCTCTGCTCTAGGTGAGAATGTTTTAAGGACTTTGTACTAAGATTCATGTGAAAAGACGAGGGAAGTTGTGATCTCGATTATAGAAGTCTTACCGAAATGAATTTTACGATTGTTAACAATTTTTGTTTTATTTGTTGTTTAATATGTTATTTTAATTTCTTTTAATATATTGGATTTAAAACCACGTGAAATTAAATTTGTGATAGTTTTAAAATTGTAAAGCATAAAAAGTTTTTAATACGGCATAATTTTAAAAACTAAATAAGTGCTTTGATAAAAGCTTGTACTCAATTTTGCAATGTAACAATTTATTACAAGTCACTAACAAATAAAACGCAGTCTTAAAACGTTTAAAGCTCTCTCAGCATATTTCGGCCAAGCGAATTTTATGCAATCCTATTCAGTTGGCGCTCCGCTTATAGCCTGACGTTGAAGCTGAATATTCAATGGAACATTATTATAGCCTCGGATCGATCACTTCTAATTTATTAATCATTGTATTTGTTTCATGTATATTGCTATGTGTTACTTGGTTTTTATATATATATATATATATATATATATATGTCTTATTACTTTAATTTAATAAGCTCATATAGAAATTATTATTATAACATTATTATACTGGATATCTTAACAAAATGTAAGAGATATAATTAAATTATTTTATAATTAATTTATAAAATATTTTATAAAGAGAAGAAAAGAAGAAGAGAAGTTAAAAAAAAAATTATTTAAGCATTGACACTCAATGCGTACATACTTACAATAAGGAAATATTTAAAAAATTGTGCATGTTCAGAATAGAAATGAAGATATTTCCTATTTCCAAACGGAGCGTAAAAACTCCTCAAGAGTAAGTTCGAGATAGCGAAATATTGCATAATGGCACACAATTCGTTAGGTCCAGTGGCGCAGAAAGAAGATTTAAACGCAGGTGTTACTGTATTTTGTGTAAAATATTGAAATGGAACGCTTGAGAGCGGCAGCGGCGAGCGGCAGCGGGTTACAAATTAAAGCGCCAGGTGATCTTTGCCATTTAAACTCTATGTCGGCTACGTTCTGAATTGCACACCTTTAGTTATTCTGGCTATGTTATATTATATAAATATTTCACTAACATTCGTATAGAAAAATTCTATATATATTTTTCTTTACTGATTATATGTTACTAAGTATATGTTTACTTATTTGATGTTCTAATTAATATTATATTATAAGCCAATATTAGTATTTTCTTTTTTAAAAATAAATAACATAACTTTGCTGAAGTTTAGCTTTTTATATATATATATATATATATATATATATATATATATATATATATATATATATATATATATTTTTTTTTTATATATATATATATATATATATATATATATATATATATATATATATAATATAATATATTAGCTTTGAAATTTCAAATATATCTCTAATACGTACGCACAATACGTTTTCGCTTAATGTGTAGACGATAAAATACGAGAACAGGTGCTTCATCATATTCTAAAGCCATGTGTCACGCCGAGCGCCCGCATGATGTACAGGACCTTATAGGCTTACGTGCACCGGGGGTATCGAAATTAGTGGTTTCTCTAATAGATTTTAACATCGATATTATTCAAAAATATGTTGCCCCAGAGATTTCAATGAACACAAAATTATTTTTATGTGTACTAGCATGGAATAGTCCACTGTGGCCCAGTTGATTTGACGAAGTATAGTCTTAGATTATTGTAAAAAAAAATAGAGTAGACATTTCTAAGATCTGAATATATCTACTTGCAAATGCAAAGTAAAAGCACTTACTTCCATGAATTCAATATCTTCAACCTCAATACTATACAGTGATCATGAAATTCTCTTTATACGATGGAAGCAATTATAAAGTTATGATGAACTTAAATAAGTACCTATGTATCACAATTACTTACTAGAGGACTTTTTGACATGTAAAATACGCGTTGCATTAGCAAAGAATATTTACCATATAGTAGTGTTTGTATCATTTATTTTATCAATTTCATATATTTTAGCGCTCATCCAAGTAAACTTTAACTAATACTAAATTGAATACTTCTTCATCCATACAATTGTTGTAAAAAGGGGATCAATTTTTTCTACGTATGAATATAGATATAGGATTTCTCTAACAACCGCTTCTTAGATAATATATGAGGTTGTTAGGGAGAATGCAATTATACAGAAACAAAAAAACATTTGAGCTAAAATAGAAGTTCTTTTGACCAGTATTGCAGTATTTGGCAACCCCAGAAATATTCTATTACATTCACCCACACGTTTCGTTCGCCAGTGGTTTTTTGACAAACATCAAAGAAATTTACGCTGCATCGTATTTCAACGTGGACGTTCGCTAAATTCCTATTCGCAGATCCCGACAGTTCGATCAGAAGCAGAATTTTTTTGTGCAGTTTCAATATGGTGCTCCTCGATTTTAACATACAGCATTTTAAATAGCTTATTGTGTGGGGACACCTTTACTTGGTAACAGTCTTAATATTCAATAATAGTTTCTTTTATAGAATGTAAAAATCTTTTACTAGATAAATTTAAAAAAATATATATTTCCTATCTACACATCTTACGTTTGCGTAGCAATGAGGCTATATCTATTTAAATGAACTAATTTATTTGCATTCTTTTAGTAGTTGCAAACAAAACAAGAAAGGAGCTTTTAAGAGAACAATGGGAAATTATTCTATCAGCTTAGTTGCCTGCCAAAAAATTTAATATCGGACTTGTTGCGTCAGACGAAATTTATTAATAGGCCGACTTGTACTGTTAAAAAATTTCGACTACTTGCGTTTTTCCAAATTAAAATTTTAATTATTCATAATATGCATGTATTTTTATTTTACATGCTTTTCAGGGAAACATTGTGTTAACAAATTTAAATTAGCGTCAAACTATACGTACATATACTTCAATGAACGATCACGTGGAGTTGTGGCAGTAAAATAAGAAAGTTTAATGACTTACTAAGTAAAATATGTCTTAGTACCTTAATCTCCTTGAAGGTAAAGTTAATGAATGATCAAAATTTAATGTAATTACGGCGTTCCGTTGCTTTATCAAATTACGTGTCGATCTCGAGGTTTATTATAAGATGTGACTCAAAAGAGAATAGCTTATACACGATTTATCCGCTAATAGAGTTGCGGGTCTTAACAAACA
Organism: Philaethria dido; assembly: GCA_033558755.1. NCBI lineage: Eukaryota > Metazoa > Arthropoda > Insecta > Lepidoptera > Nymphalidae > Philaethria > Philaethria dido. The sequence goes on along the minus strand of JAKGSA010000212.1, from coordinate 1,307,092 downwards.
AGATTAAGGAGGCTTTATAAATTTATGAAGTGAACAATCCCTTAATGCCCAAAACTGATGTCAGAATTTTAAGTTCGTCCCGCAGGAAGATTGTAAGGAAGTTCGTTAATCCAGTTGAATGCTCGCAACGACTAGACCTAGCCTCGGTCTGCATAGCTTTAAAATGCTGCAAAACTTGTTACTTTATTATGCAAATAAAGTTTTTACAAAAGCCTTCGCTTTTATAACAAGAGAAGCCATAACAGTTTATAGATCGCCAATTCCATCGGACCGTGTGACAATTTAAAGTTGTCCCTTTAAATTCACGGGCGAATACTGAATAAATCGGTCCCGGGATTAAACATTTAGTTGGTAAATATCAACACAATACCACTTTAACAACTCAGCCACTTATTTTGGAATTCACAGACGGTATAACTGGGTTTCCTCACTAATTTCTCTTAAGCAACAAAAGCGTCTATTTAATGCTATTTAGTAATCTTCTTACGAACCACAGGAGACCTAATTGTAAATGTTACTTTCGGCTCGTGTATGTTATGAAGACACGCGATATTTAGTTTATGTATACCTATATATGTACAATGTATATATAGATAACAAAATAATGCTAATATTTTAGCTGAAATAGGCTCTCATGTGTTAGAGGTTTTAATCTTAACATCGATATAGATAAAGAATATTATATACTGTTCGTTACGTATGTGTAACCTTGTTAATAGGAAAATTTCAGGCTTTCTGTCTACGTGTCCATTATTTTTACGCATATCCATTTTATAGGGGTGGGCTGACGGAAAATAATATAAGAGTTGTGTCACTTCTTTGTTACTTCCATGTACTTTTTTGTTATTATATAATACTTAAACCTTATACCGGGATTCGTCTATTTAAGATATTTATAAAAAAAATATATAAATATGTTATCGATATCAATGTAAGCCCACACGTGTTTTATTTAACTTCAAGCTGGCGATGTCAAATGGAGGTACTGCGCGCTGAGTGGCGGAACTGAACGCCGCATTTTGCCTTGTTACCACAGCGATGAAATAAACATATTGAATACCAATTATTATAAATATTGAATATCTTTATTGCCTTTTCAATCAGTCCGTTTACAGTCAGACACTTGTGTTTCTGCACAACGCCTGGCCTTAAATTTGGAGTTATAATTTTAATTTTACTTCCATATATGAGTGAAATTCCAGCATATTCTATGAAAAGCAGACAAGTACGGTAGTTTAAATTAAACAGTATAATAGATAGATTCATATCGTATATTGATATAAAATTATCAAGTAACTAATACGAAGCTCGCTCGTACAAGTTTGAGCGAACAAGTGGTAACGAGTGATATCCAAATAAATTACGCTATTTGGAGATAGTATCACACGTACGGCGCGCGTTAAAGTTGCCGACTCGAACTCAAATCGGAAGTTTAGCTCACGTAAGTTTATATATGTTTCCAATACAATACGCTTATTTTTTTTTTATTGGAGGAGTTGCTGAAACTATAATGTTCAAGGAAATTTTGTAATAAAATTTAGATTTCAATAATATAATATTTTTTTAACGATATGTGTAATTTACGCACTTAGTATAAAAAAAATGTGTTTTAGCGTTTGGATGAAGAAGAGACGTTTAAATTTTTATATGTCTCTAAGAACGTCATATTTTTTGTTTTAAGAGAAAATATTTCTTTTGATTATTTTTTTTTTTTTACCGTAATATGATATTTACAAGGTACTAATATGGTTTGTGTTATGAACACAGTATACAATAAGCCCATATGTAAAAATATATTATAAATTGATTATTCTGTTTCGTATCTTATTTGATTAAATATTAATATAATACAGAATTAAATACAATAACATTCTGTTTTCACATTTCAGATATAACTTTGTATTAAAAAATTATAATAAAATTGAATGACAATGGCAACGCGCTTTAACGTTTCCAATCCTGATGAACAAATAAGTCTTGAACAACGCGATATTTATTGACAAAGATATACAATATATTTTCCCAAAATAAATGTTTTGTGTTTTCTGCCTTGATTCGCTTTGTGCTGTCATGGCAATAATGGTATACCTTACAATTTTTACCCGAGTTTAAAAAAAGAGGAGGTTTTCAAATTGACTGTATTTTTTAAACGACTGTCAGAAGAGGGTTATGTTTTTCGCGCGTATCATGTATGTTTGTTAAATTCTTTATTACCTCATATCTTCCAAACTCCTGGACGGATTTACATAAGTAAGGTGACGTTAAGTAGGTATTGATACTCCAAGTGTTCCTAGATATAGATATGTGAGGTCAATCTTAATTTAGTATGGCGCCCCCCAGAGGAAATTACGTCATGTATAAAAATAAAAAAAAAGGTCGATGACTAGCTTTTATAGCCTACTTTATTTGTATTTGCTTCCTAATAACAAAATTTCTTACATGTGCCCCACACGTTCTTTTCAATTCTTTAAGCAGACGGGTTTTTTATTCTTTATAATATTTATTGTCTTATTGTAAGTGTTACCTTTACGTTTTACTAACTAATTTTGCTGATTCTTTCTTTCTGGTTTCATTTAAATTCAGATCTGACAAGGGGTTTTTGATTTATTCGTAATAATTTTACTTTTTATTGCATTTAATTTGAAGCAAGTTTTTATTTTTGTTAAAATGTTATATGTAATAGTGAAACAGATTCACGTATATACTTAAAAAATATAATGTTAAAATATAGCCCGATTTATTGTGAATTTACAACAATTTTTGTAACAATTCATTATTTCAATAAATAACTGTGAATTTACATTAACTTTATAAGACTACAGCTTAGTGTTTCGAAATGTACTATTCTTAAATACCATTTGAGGATTACGCGAAAATGAACAAAATACCAAATGCAAGCTCATTCAGTTATTACTGCAAAAGCATTTTGTTTTAAACGGATAATATGGAAGTAGACGATACAGGAAGGAGATTATCTTGGATTTAGCGAAACAATTTAGTTCGTCCAATAGATAAAAGCACAATCGATTTAACTCCCGCAAAATTATATTACCTACTTATATTAGAAAGTTCACATACATTTTGTGTACCCGCTTCAAATCCTAACAGGTTTTATAGGATTACACGGCGCACGTTAATGTTATTCGAATCCGATTTGAAATACTAGGAGTAATTCTGTTATTCCATTAATGTTCCGTTTTAGATTTCTAATAATGATAAAATTTTGTTTTGGTATTAGGGAAAGCCTATTTTCACGTCCGATAGATTCCGATTACCCACGCGTTTGGCCATTACTTCGTTAACCAAATATGTACATTTATTATTAAATTAAGTCTATGTGAATTAAATATTATTTATTTAAAGCGTAAGCCGGATAATAGTGTGATTGAGTAGCTCTAATTAAAGTGAACACGATGTTATATTCAAATAGACTTTCAGCAATAGAGCATTACTTAATAATAGTATGTTGACAAAATTTATTTGATAAATAAGTATTATTGATGATTTGTTTTACTTAGTTTAACGGAATAAATACTGAAATAAATCATAATGAAATAAAGATTTAAGCTTTATAGCTATTTTAAGTAAGTAATTTAACTTCATCCCATTAACTAGAAAAATATATAATTTAATTACATCGATTTTCCCCTTTCCCACTCATCCTTTCCCCAAAATGTGGTGGTTCTAATAGTGGACTTCTACATTGTCCCCCCTTCCATCAGTATCCTCTAGGTTGGCAACGCATCTACAACATCTCTGGTGTTGTAGATGTCTATGGGCGAAGGTAACCACTTACCATCAGGTGGTCCTTCTGCTCGTTTGCCGACCGTTATCAATAAAAAAAAAAAAAAAACATCGATATAAATCTGTTACATAATGAATATTTTTTTTACAATTATTGCCTACTCTTTTAAGATACTGTACTCTCAGTAATGAAAAGATTAATTCTGGAAATTCTTCTGGAATTTCATTTATTTTTTACAATTTAATAATATGTCCATCAATTATTATATATTATTAATTATTTTTACAGGAATTTATAAGCTAATTAAGTATAATAATATCACAAATAGCGTTCCCATATGCCATGTATTCATATATCATCGATTGGGATCCCTCGTATTGACAGCATTTTGTACTTACATACGTGTAGGTGAGCATATTGTCAACATCAGCCTACCTTAAGCCGGGCCTACACCGTCGCATTATTGTACAGTAATTGCCAACTTATGTCACCGAACCAATCGCTTTAATTATCATTCGGCTGTGAAGATTATTTCAGTGCCAAATACAGATCACATTCGGTTTAAATAGGCTGGCACATGCCGACAATGCAAAGCGCGAAATCAGATTACTTTATTGAATGCGAACAGATCATGAATGAAATTGATAAAATCGTCTGCGGTGCGAATGCGAACGGTGCAATTTACGTTATCGCTCGGCATAAAGGTAAAACTGGTCTTGCAATAACCTAGTTTTCGATTACAATACTGAAACTCTTTAGGTTGGAAATTAATTTCCTGTCGAGCAAACAAAGTTAATGAAATAAAAATATTTTTTAACAAATTTAAAGTGTACCGCTGTGCAGTCACGATGAGATTTAATTTAGATATTGAAAAGTTTCTTTTACGTAAATATCGTTACAACTGTTGCAGTAGTAAGTAGTCTGTGTAGTTTACAGAATTTTTGCTTGTTATTTAGTTTCATGAAGTAGGTTTTACATTTACAGAAATAAGAAAGTTCACTATTTAATAATATTTAAAATAATCGAATCATGTATTCACAACTTTGAGTCTAATAGCTTGATACTGGAATTTTTCTTACAAATAGCAATACTAAAGTTTTCCGGAAACATGGAAAATATCGGCTTGATCTATATATACCGTTTCTTACTTTGTGGTATTTGAGTAACAACCCCATAAATATTGTAAATTTTACATAGTAGGTTATTTAGCGATGCCATAGTGCTTCATTCTTGGTTGAGAAACCACTAATCTTCTGAAATGTTTATATTTAAAATATACCTAAATGTAACTTTTTCCTGGTCTTATTAGACAATGCGGCATTGGTTTTCGTTAATCAACACATAACCCCTTGTCTACTCTTTGAAATATATGAGTATTTTCTATTTATTTTTTGTATTAATTGTTTGAAAAGCTTTAATTGTATGCTGCAAACATAATTAATATGCTTTATGACATATGTGTGACGAGTAAACACAGATAACTTTAATGGTAAAATGGTAAGTAATGTAACATTTCTTGCCATAGCATTTAAACTAGCTATAGCTAGTTTGCTACATCGACACATTTTTTAAAAGTTTTTCTTCTATAAGTAATATATTTTTTTTTATTGATAACGGACGGCAAACGAGCAGAAGGACCACCTGATGGTAAGTGGTTACCTTCGCCCATAGACATCTACAACACCGGAGATGTTGTAGATGCGTTGCCAACCTAGAGGATACTGATGGAAGGGGGGACAATGTAGTAGTCCACTATCAGAACCACCACATTTTGGGGAAAGGATGGGTGGGAAAGGGGAAAATCTGGCTTACATGCCATCGAACCGGAACACATCATTAGATATTTGGCGGTTCGTCTTTGACATGATAGTGGTCGCGAGCCAGTCGGAGGACGAACCTCCTACCACCTAACGAATACAAGCGAATAAGTAATAATAATAATAATATATAAAGAAAATTTTTTTACCTTTTATCTTAAAACAACCCGGATCTACATTATATTTTTTTTCTGGTAGAATGTAAACTTCTAATCTTGCCTAATCAGGTACGTTCCAAATGCACCACAATTACTTTAAAAGAAGCTTTCGAAATTTCCTTAATATTATATTATACAAAAAATTAAAAGCCCAGCTTTATTTTTAATAACATAATTAAAACCCATTAAATAGTTAAAAAAAGTCCACACTTACAGTTACGAGATCAATAAGCATTTTGATTGAAACGACAATTTATGCAGAAAGGAAATTCGGTCTACTGGACGTCCAGATAATGCAATCAATCAATATCCAATGTTATGTACGGGACCATTCCGTTATGAACATACTCCGGATTACAATATTATATACGCATATCATACACCTGAATATATTAGTCGAGTATGTATGTGAATTATAACACCGATTAATATCGTCCAATTACATGTTTCCATTAAGCTGGAAATTCCATCAACATTTAGGGAATTAATTTTTTAGTGATACTAATTTGCTTGAACGAAAAAATTAATTTCGATGGCTCCTTCTCATAACAAGTATTCGGCATAGGACATAAAACGGGGGGAGCTCTCAGGCTCGCAGTTAACAGACTATTATAAAATTTTATACCGGAATTTATCTCCTTTACTTAGTACCTACTCTCGGCAACCGCAATGGTCGGGCGATAATTTTAAATGGCCTGCAATCTCACGAAAAATTTCCACACATACATTTAGCTGCAAATACGAAGCTTACATTGTATATTACCTTTTTATGTATTTACAGCATGTAATCACTTATATCTAAACTGTTTCAATTAATTTTAATAAACATAATGGGTACAGGAATTGGCAAAGGTTGAACAAAATAAAGATATATGGTCGGAAAAGTCGAAGAAATCTCAATACATTTAGTATTTTATCTATACTTAATAATGTCATAATGCATTGTTATCAAAAACAAGACTGCAAGAGCTTTATGCTTTTCCCCACATAACTCGGCTAGGCAGAGAGTGTTACGGTACTCTGATCATCATTTATCGCCTGAATTCGCGAATTTATATATGAAGTGGCGGAGCTTATCACTGCACTTTGTTTAACTAGAGGAAAATTAATATAATTTTAAATAGAATAATTCCCTCGAGTGAGGGTCGAAACCACAAGCATCGCTTTTTCAGACAAACGATGTCTCACTGCACCACAACGTCATCACCAGAGAGAATCCTAACAAAAATATTATTTATTTACTAGATGAAGTAATAAACTGAACTACAGGACTAAATATGAATGAAAAAATATTAGAAATGACTTAATATATTAAAAACAATATGTAAATCCTAAATAAATCGATATCGAATTTATTAAAATAATCTCCAGTATTACTATTAAGGTTGTATTGAGAAACTAGAGAAATGTGAAATTTATTACCCATTTCATAAAATTTACACTTATTAAATTCTATGTATTAAAAATAGCTTGTCTATAAGTAGGCATATAGAAATATACCATATTAGTAGTGTAATTTTAACTGAACGAATAGAATAAGAGAGAAATTGATTGAAATATATGAACTAGAAGAAAATATTTTTTTTTTTTTTTTTATTGATAACGGACGGCAAACGAGCAGAAGGACCACCTGATGGTAAGTGGTTACCTTCGCCCATAGACATCTACAACACCAGAGATGTTGTAGATGTGTTGCCAACCTAGAGGATACTGATGGAAGGGGGGACAATGTAGTAGTCCACTATCAGAACCACCACATTTTGAAGAAAGGATGGGTGGGAAAGGGAACACATCATTAGATATTTGGCGGTTCGTCTTTGACATGATAGTGATCGCGAGCCAGTCGGAGGACGAACCTCCTACCACCTAACATGAATAAATATGTTAAATAACGAGAACATAATATGGTACGACAACTTATTATGCTAAAGCATTAAAAGTTGTAACAAGCGTATAAGAATTTCGACACAGCCTGATGTAGAACGCATGGCTTAGTGGTCAGAGCGTTTGGACGGTTTCCAAAAGCCGCGGGTTCGAGTCCCGCTGTGTTCAAAATTTTATACGTTTTCTAAATATATTTTTCGTTTCCTAAGTATGTGAATAACACTTTAAAACTTCAAAAATATATGTTAGTATCCTTCAATAATAGCAATGTCACATACGGAAGTAAACGTACAAGAGATAATAATAATATATGTATAAAAACAACAATAATAACACAAGAACTGTCATTGAATCAGAAAATATATAACTAGTATCAATCGCACACAAATAAAGGATTCGTTATGAAAACCGAATTTTATCTTATTTAATAAAGATGTTATAACAGCCATGAGAAATATGGTGAAGTATTTAGTATGCAACACTCGTCCTATTCACAAGTTTATTCTCCGCGGAAACACTCACTTGTTAACTTGTTTTACAAGTATGAACATTCCATCCGCGTGGAGTCCATGATATGCGTGTTGTTTAATTTAACTTACACTGTTAGCGTTTTCTTACTTGCTTAGTTAAATTTGAACAGGTAAAATGTATTGTTGTAACTCAGTTCTAAGCATAAAATTTGTAAGGGTTTTTTTAGAAAATTTGGTCATGTATGCATAATATCTTTATTATGGAATTGTTACGATTTCTCATAGATTAGTATTGTAATTGTGTTTTGGATTTCTTTTTTGGCATAAAGTTTATAAACTACACTATCAATTATTTATTTTTTTGATCGATTTAAGATTTATTATTAGGACAGCGGTGAATGCCGTTTGGAGGTCATAAAAAATACTTACTTCATTTGAAATTTTATATTAACCGCAACTCAATAATTTTACTACTTTTTATGTTAAAACGTTCTTAGCAATATAATATATTAATATTGTGATTATTACGCTTATATTTATTTTATGATTTCTCTATTAAAACACAAAATTAGTCAATACTTAGCCGCAGGGTCATATATAAAATATTTTATCACAATTATCCCAATTAGGAAAGGACATGGTAGTTAGAGAGAACCTAGAGTCAAGACACTCCGAAACTCACTTTCTGCCAGAACTTGAAAAAATGCAAGCTGAGTCTGTTCAACAAGAACCGATGAAGAAGATGGCAAAAACATATGAGATGCTCTAATATTCCAAGCAAAATAGGCAAATACCTGATACTGTTTATTTTTTTAAAGCTTCACGCTGTATCCCGCATATAGCTGAGAACCTAGCGTTAAGACACTCCGTTCTCCACTTTCCGCCGAGTTTGAGGCATTGCGTGCTGAGTGATGAAATTCAACGCCGCGCTTTGCCTTGTTACCAAACTCAGGAAATTAAATTACTAAACTATTACATTTCCTGGAGTGGGAATCGAACCCACAACCTGTCGCGTTTACAGTAGCACGATTGGGCCTCCGCGCCACGGCAGGTGAAGATTAAGGAAAGAAAGGCGAAGATGAAGGTTAAGACCTGATACTTCGTACTCTACTTATGGGATCCAATAAAAAAAAACAATTCTTATGAAGTGAGAGCCAAAATTCTATAATACTGATAGCACCTAGAATACCTATTGCCACTAAAGTACTCTAGAATCTATTAAATATACTCGTTCTTCTCAGTTCTCGTACAGTATTCCATAACTTTTTATAATATAATAAATTATTTTAATCAAATATTCTTAGTTAATAACGTATATGACTTTTTCATCTACATATAGCGGCCATAATTTTTCATTTGCAAGTGGCCACTCTCCAGAATTACTAATCAATTATATCCATATAATATCCGAGTATAGTAAGCCGGTAAGTGCAGGCACGTGTCTTACGTACAAGTTTAGCCCCCGAGGGATTGCTCACATGTTAACTTGTTCCACAGGTATGAACACCGCTTTATCTGCTCTAGCACGTTTAAAATATATATGTCGTTTTCATTTAAACTATAGTCGTATTGTAAAGAGTTCTCGATTATGTCGTAGTTTGAATTATAAGTTTTAGTTTTTCAATTTTTGTTAATATAATAAATTGTAGTACATTTCGGAGATAATATAGAAACATATCTGTTCATAAGAGAAAATTTTATAAAATTCCATTTCAAAAATCACTTTTCTTTCTTATCAGATTATTATATTGTTATTCCTTATGTTTAATAACGTAAACTAACGAAAAAAATCGCGTTGCCATAGTACCTTATATGTCACTAAAACTGTACCAAATACTTAGTCTTGCGTTAAATACTTATATAAAAAAGCTTCACGCTTTATCCCGTATCGTAGGGTGGACCTAGTCAAGTCCAGTGAAGACAATCGCAATGCTGTCGCTCGTATTAGATACATTGCTTGCTAAGTGGCGAAACTCAATGCCGCGCTTTGTCTTACCAGAGCGGAGAAATGATAATATTAAAATTTTTCCCGAGTGGGAATCGAACCCACGACTAAATGCGTTTTCAGTCAGACACTGTTTTTTTGCGCCACGATGGCTTGTGACAATGGGCATTTGATTTGTTTTTGTTGTAATAATATAAATTATATCTTATAAACATTCCTACACCACCATGTAACACCTACTTGTACAAATATATCTACAATCATCGAAATACCTATTAATTTGTCCCCAATTCATATTTTCTTAAGAAATTAGTTATATCAACTTACAAATATATTACGAGGTAAAATACTTAGTTGGTTTTACTAAAATAGCCACCGTTTTCATTGTTTTCTTTTACTTTATTTGATCAGTATGTCAGCTTTTGTGTCTTGAAAGTTGTTTGGTTAGTTGTGGTTGTGTAGGACTATGTCAATGATGAATATTCTTTAGTTCACTTCAGCGTAAGGGTGATATCTATTGTAATAAGTTTCGTCTGATACTATATTAGTTAAGAGGTAAGAAAAGTAATATTTTCGACGTCATCTACAGTCTTTCATATAATTCAGACCATTTCAAAACAATATAAAGAGCTCTCTTTGAATACTCTTATTATAATTACTTAGTTTGTTATATTACGTTGTCAAAAAATTCGTTGTATTATTATTCTTTTGTTTTTATTGCGCTGAGTTATTTGAGTTTTTATTAATTTCAGTTTTGAAACGACAATAAAGGTCAACCATTCTGATTTGAGTTTACCTGGTGAAATAAATAAAATATTGGCAGCCAGTTGCATACTTAATACTTATGCATATATTGATATGGTTCTTTAATTAAATAAAAAGTTAGGGGTTTATGTAAGAAAGACATTTTGAATTTGAAACATTCAAGTACAGAGATTAATAATTGAATCGGTGAGTGCAGATACAACGTAAGTCCGGATTTTAAAATTTTGGTGGTTTCTCTACTCAACACGCATCTTGCCTTTCTAAGCTAGTTTAAATCGATTACGAATTTTTGCATTTTTTGTGACTTACAATGTTTCTGCTCTCACCGATTCAATTGTCTAACCTACATATTCATGTACGTTAGACAATTATTAAGCTAGCGCTATTTAATAGACGCAAGACTGCATCGAATTCCCATATAGTGAGTTTTAATAAAACAAGCTTTATGTTTTATGTTAGAGAGAACCAAGAGTCAAGACACCCCGTTCAATACTAAATGATTTAATAGATTTACCAAAATTATATAAAACTTTAAGTCCAATGAAAAATATAAAAATATCTTCGATTTTCTAAACAATGAATAAGCATGTTCATATATAAAGCTTTTAAACAAATTGGTCAAGATTATTATCAGCCGGCCAAGCTGAAAGCTTTACCTTTCTTTTGTTACATCACAATGCAACAGATTACTTTGAAGGCAAAGGTAAATCGTTGGAAAGAGCCCCTTAGCTGCAAATAGAGTCACGTATCGTATAGGATGGTGGCATATTATGTGACTTTCACTGCCCCGACGTGGACCTGAACAAGATTGCAAAGATTGCCTCTACGCTAGCTACGTACATATTTTTAAAATTTCATGGCCACTTTTGCGTAACGTAACCTTTTTTGTAATTTTAAATAACAAATGTTATTGCTATATATATTTAATTATTGGAAAACGTGATTATTTATATAAATCTTCTTGACCGTAGCACGACGTCTGCTCAGCTGCATGTCAGTGTTCTCTGCATCACGTTGATCCTGTTAGGAATGTACTAAGTACATCTTATTTTTACAAGTTTTTCTTGAACTTGCCTATTTCTAAGTTGAATATTACAAAGTGAATTTTAAATCTATATATTTTCAAAAGCATAATTTTTATATTTGATCCAAATTTTGATAATAGTTACTTTAATTCATCAAAATAATAGTAAATTATGAAATATTTATAATATTTTCCACATCGTATAGAAAAAGAAGTTGTTTGAATATCTTATTTAATAAAGGGCTGTAAGAAGGATGGGGGTTTGGAGAGTAAATGAAACAAGTGGCTATTGTTTGAACAATGTCCATATTATATTTATTACCACATACACACGGCACGATGTGAACCTTGTCTTAAATCATTGTATTATAATAGGTATATGTACATTGCACAATGTGTATACATACATCGCCATACACGCGCGCCCCAAGAGGCTGTATGATTATATATCTCATAGTATTATGTACGTTATAATAATGTTATATTCCAATAAGTTAAAGTGCACTGGTGCACGAAATCGGGCGGCGGACATACTCGCCGCTTTTTACAAAATGTTTGATATTATCATTATGTTAATAAAGAGATGCCGTAAAAACTAATTTATTCATCAATACGATTTATATCCATATTGTATACAGATTCATGTAACATATCATACACGAAGAAATGACGAAAATAATGCGCCGACCCCGACAGAAGCCGCGGATCGTTCGCCTATCGTTATCTCTTTTCTCTAATATTTTAAATGTACATGACACCAAATTTGAACGTATATAAATCCAAATTTACTTTAATGTAAAATCTTAGGTAATTGAATTTTATTGCTATAGAAAATCAGTCAGCACGCGAAGCACGTAATCGAGAAGTAACCGCGAGAACGAAACCAAGCGGGCGGCGTTGCACGGGGCGGGAGGGATGCCGGGAGCGAGTGCGCGGGTGCGCGAGCGCCGCTCGTGCGCTGATTCTCAAACGTTGATCTCACAGACACGCTCTGTTGCTGCATGATGCCGATTGCCGATGCCGATTGGTTCAAGTCGGTTCGTGTGGAGCCAATGCGCGTCCGGTTCTACGCGAATATCTATACCTTTGGTCCTTGAAACGTTAAGTTGGCCATTGCCGAATATGCAAAGCTACTGATCTAAGGCCGCCTTCGCGACTCTACGAACTTTACCAGTCTGTCACTTTATTAGATTAAAATTAATTATTATCTTTATTAACGATATAAAGTAGATAGTGTAAAGTAATGTAGAATGTTATTATATAAAATATAATAAATTATTTTCTTTTATTTTACTTAGATGGATATACGATAAGTCGCAGTATTAGGATCACACAACGAATTTTTAAAATAAATTTGAGATCTCGCTTATTAATATTATTACGTAGTCTTTATTTTGATATAGAAACATTTCTAAATTATCGACAGAAATTAATGAACTAACGCGTAAATCGAACAAGCGAGAGTAAGCGGCTGCGGTGGCGTTGCGAAGCTATGTTACGTAACTACGTTTTCCTACTATGACCGTTCACATTCACGTGTTATTGCTTAAATTATCTGCTTTCATAAGTATGGTTTTTAAGAGTTGAGCATTTCATTTACAGTTTTAAAGAAACAAAGATTGTTTTACACTATATTGATATTAGGTTTTGCAAGTATCAATTTTGCTAACAGCTTAAATACGTAGAAGTGACATTATTCCATACTTATTCAGAGATGTTTCAGACGTGATGTGCAGGTAAATCGTACACACACCGAGCCGCGAGAGGCTTCACACGCGGGCCATAATAGTTAACTAGTGATTAAAATTCATTTTTAATGATAAAAATTTGGTCACATTAAAAATATATATTAAGAATTAAAATTTAATATTTCACTAAATTTATTGCATTTTGCTAAGCAATTGAACATTTAAATATATAAATACTTCTTTGAAGCGATTTTGTCATTGATGGCTGAAATTTTGAAGCGCACCAATAAACATTTTCATATGATGACCCGCGTGAAAGTCCTAGAAAGACTAAAATAAGCTCACAAACCGTATTAACAAACCATAACAATAACAATGAAACTAATATCTTTGTAAAGCTAATCCTGATTGTAGCTCGAATGAGTCTAATAATATCGATAAGATGGTATCGAGTATCGACTAATACGTCTTTTTACACGTGCGGCTAACTATGTATATACAATAGTAATTCTCGTAATCGTCTCGGTGCAATCGCGGCGAACCGATGGCTTCTCACGAACGAGCGAAACGAATGTCTCTCACTATATTATGTATGTATGTTTGTACTCGAACTCGCACGGGGATAAGCGGCCGTGTACGCTCTTCCTACATTAAAAAGGTCGGTAAGAAAATATAATTATAGTGAGGATGTATGAGTGAATGAGACAGTCGACGGCGGCACGGTGCGCGCGCGTCGCTCCGCCGTCGGCCTGGGCCTAACAATTATAACATTTCATTGTAATAATTAAATATTCTAAGAAAAATGTCTTAAATACCTATAACACCGTAAATATAAAACAAATAATTACGTTAATTTGTTAGGTATGATATCGATTACCGACCGTCTTATAATAGACTCACACCATTCGATTTTATTATCAATTTCCTAGCTAACGTTTAACAACATAATAGCGGTCGCGTCTCCTGCGGGATGTGCTGCGAACGATGTTTCGGCACGAATGAACAAAAAACGCGAAGCGAGCGTACCGCCCGGCGACGGGCACGCTCCTTTTAACACTCCATTATTCAATTAACTACATACTCATAAGTAATAATTACCTTTAAAAAGAATATTGATTTATTTCGTATCTTTTTCAATATTTTTGTAACAGGAAACATTTATATTTATAACGTATTTATATAATAATAGCATTTAAAAGATTGTTCATTATTATTACCTAAAATTTAATACCTAGATTTATAATATTAATGTTTAATTGATGTCGATAATGAGTAATAATCATAATAGTAAATAACGAATGATTGCAACCGAGTGCACGTGTGTAGCGAGTAAGAGGCGCAGTTCGTAGTTCCGCTTACTGCCTTACTGTTGCAACTAGACAAAGTGGTCGTCAAACTTACTGCTTCTCCAGTACCTAACCAATATGATTAATGAATTGACTTTATATTTTACTCTATTACCTCAAAACTGCGCAACGGCTGTGATATCTTTGTATCCCTGTCTTTTGATTATTGGAGAATTGGAAATGTACGACTGACACGGTCTGTTCTGTATGAAATTTATTACTGTTTACAATTATTACTTTGATTAAAACTTTAAATACGACTAAGTACTGTGACTGTGTGACTCCGCGTTTCTAATGGAGCCGCGAATATATTCAACAGTGGTCTTACACATTAGAGTTAAATACAATCGTAAGAAACAATGAAATATTAATTACGTAATGCACAAAATTGTTATTTATTATAATTACAATACCTACTTTCAAAGGTACAAGATAGAAATGAATTACTATCTTAATGCGATGAGAGGATAATTATTTTGAAATGTCTCGACTTAGCTTGTCAAATGTTCTTATGAATCGTAAATATGATCATGTTATCCTTAGGATAAAATTTTATATCATAATACATATTATTATAAGAAAGTATGTATACGCGTAACTAACATAGTCTTATAGGGAAGTAATCCTGAATTTTTTCTACAGAAACAGAATAGCCGAGGTGATTTTATACAATCCGAATTAGGCATAAAATAATTACATTCATAGGTAAAATATGCGCAATATGTATTAGTATAGTAATTATGTTAATATTTGACATTAATATTAAAAATAGATAGAATAAAATATGTGTTGGTGGACGAGCGAGATAGCGCGCGGCGAACGCGCGGTCGCAAACCGCGTTATTGTCTCCGGTCTGGTCGGCCGGACCAGCCCCTACCAACCTATACAGCTACCGACGAACTCAACTTATTGCGATACGATCTCGGCCCGGAACTCTGCTCCTACTGACAGGCTTAACTCTTAAATGTAAAAGCTTACTACCGAAAAGTACGAGTACGCGAAACACGTCGGATGCGATTCTTATATGCCACGGAACCGATCCTCTAAATATCGATAAGTAACATAAAAAATCGCAAATGGAAAAGTAGACATGCAAGTTACATCTTAAACTGTAATTTAACTATGAATAATAAAATATTTTAAGATATACCTCCCTGCAATAAAATCGTCTAGATGCTTTTATATATTACGAAATGTATTTTTTTTTTTGTAGTTTATAATTATTATTGACAACACATCTACGGTACAGTCGAAGCGAGAATAATTTGAAAAAATACCTGTTTAATAAGACTATCTCTCGTTCACACGACAAAAAGATTATCATTATTTACAATAGACAAGGTCTCGGTCGGGGGAGAGTCAGGTCGGGGGTGGGAGAGTTGGGATTGGTGGTGGGGATGCCGCGGTCGACGGATCGGTCCGCGCGGTGGCCGGACGGATTAGACGACCGTCGCCGATGCGGCGCGTGGCGCGGCGTTCGCGGAAGCTGGCTGGTGGTTTGCACTCGCTGACATGTGACACGCGCCGCCACGCCGCTCGCCACCTGTGTGCACAATATATTTAAAATACTACAATCAAACAATCCAATTATTTTAAGAGGTGCCAAAGTTTACTTTAGTTTTCAGAGCAAAGTAGTAGTTCTGAATAAATATGATACGTTTAAATACTTATATTATTCACTCGAAAGTCCATATTTGCGACGGCAATAATTACAGGCAGCAGTATTTTGAAGCGCCATTCCACGTAACGACATTTTAATTATACAAAGGGAGACCACACAATAAAAATAATACTCACGTTTAATATTTGTGCTATAACACTTTCAATGATAACCGTTGGTAAAAGCCGCAGGAATCAAGGGTCCCTGTAAAAGAAAAATTGGCAAATTGAAAATTCAGAGATCGCAAAATTGAATTAAGCTCAATAAAAAGTAAATTGCAAATGATCTCACAATTCCATTAAGAGTTTGAGATTATAATTGAATGCGAGTATAAAGCGATCGATTAATCATTAAGTTCTTCAGGGGCAGATTTAAGGCTAACTTCGGAGTTTGGAGTCAATAGCGAGCTCTCGGTGGCCAACAAAATAAAAACACCGAGCGGATGAGTTAGAGCGGCGCGCGACCGCGCGGCATTGGTAATTACACCACTTGTTCTCGTTGATTTACGGTTATTACCCGTGGGGGCATTCCCGTTACCTAATAAGACCATTTTACGCCGAGGAACCACATGAGCCGAGTTCAAGCTTCTAGTGACTAAACTGTATCGGACTTTACCTGTGATTCTACAAGTAATGTTTAAGGTTTTTCTGTTTGTAATCAACGTTGATCATATTATTCTTATTGTCGCATACAATGTTTATTACAGCTACAATTGTTAGTTTGGTAAAAAACTTAAAAGTTTTTAAAGGATAATTTGAAAAATGTCTCGAAGATACGTCGTCGTGAAGAGTTAAGATCTCGGTGGCGTTGGCGTGTGCCGACAAGCAATGAAGACTGATGGCGTCTCTGGGAAGCAGTTATGGAGCACGGTCGCAGTTTTAAAAAGCCATTACCCGCGGCAATGCACCGCGTAGATTGCTGCCGCCATCGCCCGCCGTTTTCATATTTCGGAACACTTTATAATCGCATCTCTCACGCTTCACTTGCTTGCTAACTTATGGTGATTACGCCGTGAGAGCGACGAGGAAGATCGGTTCAGTAATAAGATTGGACCGTCTCGCTAAAATTTTAGAGTGTCGTCGACTGCTAATTGCGTCTGTGGTGCTGTCATGTGCCGTTTGATGGGCGTTAGACTTTACGTCACTGACGGCTTGCATTTAATATTTTATCTAAATCATTTTTACAGAATATTTTATTATAAAAGGTTGAAAATGTCGTACTTAATAAATTTTTACGTCTGAAGAGTACAAATCAAGAAGTCGGAAGAAAAACAAAACAGAACAAACATTAATTTAAATTCCGTGACAGTTGGAACTTCTCGAACAGAGACGATTTCCCGAATTACCTTTATTTGAACCTCCCTAAAATAGGCATTTTGAGCATGACGTTACAAATGAAAAAAGTTAGAATCGAAAATTAATAACTTTATCTCATTTATCATCAAATAAGTTTGAAATATTTTCATTTCTCCTAAATTTACTATTATAAGCTTGAATTATTCCGTTACCGTAAAAGTATAAGTAATAGAGGCTGAGCAAAGATACATATATATAGATGACTTACTGGGGTGTAATTGAGGGGCGCACGGCTGACTGCGATAGCAGGGAAGCCGGAAGGCTGGGGGCTAGCAGCCTGCACATAGCCCACGCTGTCTGCTGCTGATCCATAGACATCAAGCGCTGGGCCCGGTGAGCTGGCAGCCGGGAAGCCTGCGCGTCCGCCGGCTGTATGCGGCGAAGCTGGCGGCCCGAAGCCGGCGGCGGCGGCCTGATAGTTGTTCATAACTACGAAAAACATGTTACTGTATTACTTATAATGCAATAATAAAAATATGAAACATTGTATAATTTCAATCAGAAACTTGAATAGACATAACAAATGCAAACAATTTGAACTCCAACTCTTAAAATGCCTGCAATAATTTAGACCAACATACGCTAAAAAGTAGTACGGTGAAAAATTTAAAGCAGGCTTTGTATTTTTTTACTTCATTTAGTAATTAGTATTAAGAACAATAAGTAAATCTGTATTTGGAACATTAACTATTAATATTATTTATAGTAGGTATGTAATGTCCAGACCATCGGTTACACTGTGATAAATACTGTTATAATGTCGTCCAGTAATGATATTGGTTACATGAGTGTATGGTAGTTATTGTATTAAATGTGATAAATGACATGTTTGCATGTAAGGATGATATGACGGCGTCCTCACCTGAGAGCGCCTGCGCGAGCAGCGGTGTGTTGTTATTCGGTGTGAGTTGGCCGTTGGTCAGGTCCACTGCAAACATACACATGGTTCGCATTCGTTCCACGTATACGAGTTAACCACTCGCTTATTATACAACACACACAAATCTATGACTGAACCATCGTTTACTAACTTTATGTGCGTATGTATTCCTAATATTAGTACTTATAGAGAATTGAAAATATAGTAAATATAATATTAGAGGTAGAGTTTTACAAAGCAGCGCGTGAATCCATGAATAATTTAGCCGTTCAAGACATATGCCGTGTTGACGAATGACGACACCGAGGATTCCTCGAGTTGAGATTATGTTGGAACAAAAATATAACGTATGTCACGTGCATTCAAATGAAAAAGAGAGCTCAAAGTTTCGCGCGCATAAATCACAGAGTACGAAAAAAACTTTTACAAAATATCCAGTAAATTATCTGACATGAGTTCTCGGTGGCACGCGGCGGTCTGCTTATTGAATAGGGAGTGGTATTAGCATACGGTGCACGTAGCAGCGGGCTGACGCCGCTCGCGTCCGCTCCCGTACGCTCGCTACTCGCTCCGCCTTACGTACCGCCCTAGTTACTATTTCGCGCACAATTTTGAAAGCTTTTAGTGTCTTCGAATTTTAAATTAGTCCGATTTGCTTGTAAAATGTAAATGGAGGGAATAGTTGATGTGAAATTCTGCCACCGTCCAATGAGATTTTATAAAAATTCTTTAAAAAATTAGCTCAATTCGTATTAGTGCTGGTAATGTTTTTAAAGTGCTGTGTAAAGGATGATTCCTTTTTTGCTTATTCATAATATCGCCATTAGTTCTATTGGCTTGTACGACAAATTTTATTTTTGTTAGATGAGCGAGTTATGATTTAGTGTGAAAAATGAAGGTCCGCGGCCACACCAGGTGATTACCGGCTTGCGAGTGACTTTGCGAAAAAAGTACAATATAAGTAATGGAGGATGAATGATAGATGGCACGGAGGCGGACGGCTCGCGCTCGCGTTCGCTCGTGCCCGCTGCCGGCCCTTACTAAAATGCTGACACATTTTAATAACATTACGCTGCGATGTGAGAGGCTATTTATTTGAGGGTTGCCGAGTAATAAATAAGAATTTAAGCAGCAGCGCAGACACGTCTACCGATCGTTAGCATGTCGACCGCACGTAGCTCATTCTTTTCCCATTACATCGACAGCACTTATATTTATTATATATCGCTAAAATGTAGTAGAAAGCATGAGTTCGATTATTCAGCAATATAATAAAGGAAGAGAGTAAACATTTCAAGTGAACGTTACATTAAATCAAGAAGTAGCAAATGCTGAAAAGTTTATTTGGAAGCTTATGATACGAAATTACCAGTTTAACCTTTCAATGGAGGTTCACGGCTTAGATAGCAGGCTCCAGTCACAAACAGGCCCAATTAAACTTAAGGCGTGTTCCTGACCTCAAATAAATTACAAGTTAAACAGTTCTCTTTACCGTCAAATTGTGCGAGTGTGAAGGAATTTCATAGTTATCTAAACAGGTCATATCAGCTGCGGCGGACGTTCACTTTATGTTTTACATTGTAACACATGTTTCGGATGTAATTTGTGCGTAATCGCTTAAGTTTCTACAAATTAGTACCGTTTATTAACGTATGGATGGAGGTTGTACCGAATAAATATTTCTAATGGAATCATCACGTTACTGAAAATGGAACAGAATGAAAGTTTACTTCCAAAGGAGATTGATAAATCATTCTAAAAGTCCTATAATAGAGTAATTGAAATACAAAATAACTTTACAAGTTAGCACCTAGCAATTTCCAATTTTATTGGCTTAGCTGCGAAGTCGTAGGGACTTTATAGAGGTAAGGTGGTTTGCACCCCAAGTAAACCTCGCACCTCACGGAAAGCACACATTCATCTATAAATTCTGAGCCCGTCTTGCGAGAGCTATTCGAACTTTCATAATTGCGAAGTTCGAAGAAACTTAATAATTCTTCTTCAGAAGTGGGATGACGGCCGTGCAAAATATTCACGGGGCGTACTCCGTTGTAAGACCTGCCCTTGGTGCTGTCAGGAGTAGGATTCTGTTTTTACGTCTTACTTCTTACGTTTAAGTTAAAATTATGAGTATCAATATATTGATAGAAAACAGCTACATATTTGAAAAGTAAACCTACATATTAATGAAACAAAGTTAAAAATTGTTGAATCATAGGACATGCATAGTCAAATTAAAATACTAATATATTTATTTCATACAAATATTGTAAGCGTACATCAACAGAAGAAAAGATTTATTATTTAGAATTAAGTACGTACTCAAAGTAGTTCTCAACTGGAAGATACTTCATCATCTACTTCGTGATTGAAATGTTTTATTTCATATGAGATTGGTCCCTTAGCACAGATCGCACCGAAAACGTATATTTAATAGCAGCCATCAATAACATCCGTGAAGATGATACGCTTTGCGGATTTTCGATGGTTTAGCTGGGACTTATCTCAATTGCAAATTAATGGAATTCCTATGCTGTGTTGCTGGCTGCCTCGCACGCGCCACCCTCAGACATTTGTAATTCAAAGAAGCAAATGTATCCTTCTTTAAATGTTACTCTATCTTTTACTGTACCCCATTACATTGTTACCTATTCTTTGTTTTTTTTTCTATAAAATTATTTCATAACCCAGCCATGGTTCAGTCATAGATGGTCAAAACATGAAAAGCGATTAAAAAAACTAAATGAACCGAGAAATATAAATTCACACTTGATAAAATCTTGAAAATCTTCAAAATTCATTCTACTGTTACTGAAATTTACAATAATCGTCTACCCATTTATTTAAGTTATCAAATACTTGCGGAAAATACCGCTTACTACTACATTAAAGGCTACAGCTGGAAATATTACATTTTCTATTCTATATATAATATTGAACCAGAAATATGACTACAATATCTAATGGCGTATAATAATTTTTGAATGTTTGTAATTCAGCCAATAATACCTCTTGCCTAAGGCACAACATTTTAAAAATACATTAAAACTCTATACTATATCTTAAAACTAGTTATAACAATTACCACTATAAAAAGAGTTTGCACCACCATCACATTATGTATACCGACAAATATCTACCTGAACGCTTACTTACTACCCGCTAATTTCTTAAAATAAAGCAATTATTTGTTCATAGTTCACACTTCACAATGAAATAAGTTTCCACGCTAATTTTAAGCGCTAATTTACAATAGAAAGGAAATCGCCCGCCATAAAATTACTAAGTCTATGTATATATACTATTCAGAAACGCCGCTAGTTAAATCTTATAAATGGCCAGATTTAGTCTACAAATTTTGCTTACACTGATTCGATTTTGACCTTCTAATTTTTCGTCTATACTAGAATCTATTATGATTAGTTCTAAGCTTTACTAATTTACTTTATAATTTGGAATTCTATTTTTCTACCACACGTTTTATTCAAATTGTCACAACATGAATTCAGCTTACGCACATTATGGCCTACTCTATTCTATATCTGCAATGGAGTAATATACTGATCAAACTTTAGTTTAAAGTTCAAAGATAAATATTACTCGCCCTATTGCTGTTGCGGACTGCACACTCCATTCACCGACTGTTGTCTGTCTTGTATTTTTCATCACTATCATTTTCATTACAATTGATAACGAAAACGGTCTATAAATATTTGTACACAAATCTATCATCCTCACACTAAAAATACTAAACACTTTGTTGAGATTGATAATCACGCTGCGTCAACCAACGACAATTTATTGACTTGTTCTATTACAAAGGATGATTTATTCACTACAGTAGCTCGTATCCGACCTTTTTTATACTTGATATACTCTAATAAACTTGAAACTCTAATGATATTGGTCAATATTTACCAAATCAACATTCCAGTTCAGAAATTCTACAATAAAGATGTTCGAGCGATGGAGCTTGCTAGACTAACGTACTTATATAATATTAAAAAAAACTATCATCATTCATTAAGTAAAATCTATATATCTACGAATCTGACCCATCCAAACATAGCACTCTTTAACTATTGGCGATAGTTCGCCAGCACTATTCAAAAAAACTATTTCTAACGAGAAAACTAAAATATAGGGGACAGATAGAGATAAACGGACACAGATCATTATTTCTGTGCTTCAACAAGCGACAAGCAATATATACAAAAGTTACTATATAGAAAATGCTGAATTAGTAATAAATAAAACTGAATAATGATTAACTCTGATACTTTTAGCGACACACTATACTTTGCCGCCTCACCACCAAAATAATGTAACTAAATATTTACAGTTCCTTAATGAATTTATTTTTTTATATATTGAGGAAATCTAGATTCTGAAGTAACTGAGTGCAAGCGAATAGCATTGAACTATGCAAAATAGTTGTATGGGTCTGGTCCGCGGGCTGCATTCTGAGGGCGAACGTGTAGAATTTGAGGAATGCGCTAGATGCGGTGGCGGGACCGCGGTCGCACGTGCCTGACTCCTACGGGGGCAGAAGCAGAGGGACTCGTAAACAAAACTTTCTACCTTTACTAAGGAACGTTTGCCCCCGCAAAATGCACATGCATGTGCTTACCGACTCGTTGTGACACGCGCGGACACCAAGCTGCATGTACCGATTTGGATGAGTCAGAAAGTGATTTTTTAACTATTTTTTCACTTTGATCCTAGAAATTTTATGGACTTTTATATTATTATATCCACTAGCCAACTCCACGTTTCATATATTTATTTCCTTTATTTTAGTCACAATCGATAAGCGAGCGAATGTTAAATAAGCGGGCTGTGATCGACCTCGATTGTCAAGCAATCAGTTGGACAGTAAACGACAAAACGTTGTGCTTATATAGCGGAAAATTCCTTTATTTTAAAATATATTGGCTTCACAATACCATACCTTACGATTAAATTAAGACGATATGTCGAAACATTGACAAGAACAATACTAGTAACTTATATTTAGTATACATTAATACATTAAAAATTTGACACATGATTACAATATAATATTATATGATAATTTTTATGCCTTACGAATGATACCTATAATTTATTTATCTAAAAGTTGGATAAACTTCCTGATGGAAACCGCATTGGTTTAAATGTTTAAATGACTCCGTATCGAGCTATAGGGGCAACCTAGTCGGGCGATCTGTTCACGTACGCATCTGCGAATTCGCTCTACGAGTAACATGTTATAATTTATAGTATGTGTTTGTGACATTGCATTCCTTGCGATTCGGGGGTAACGGAGGGCGTGATACGAAAGAGATTTTCACTTAAATAAAGATTTATTGGTTAAGAATTTCCGGGAGCCGTTAACGATGGTTCCGGGTAAGAGAGTAGTAAGGTTGAAGCATGTGGAGAGCGGGCGGCGCGGCGCTGACGGCGGCGGTGGCCTACGAGCCTTGTCCGAGCCCACCCGGGTTTACATACTCCACACCGACCAACAGACGACTTTCCGGCGGTATAACTCCCACTACACCTGCGGCAACAAAATAAAAAAAAGCTACAAAGCCCGCCACGGAACTGGGAAGGGCTCCGACAGAACCGCGGCGCTTAAATAAAACAAAAGTATGTCAAAAAGTTACTACGTTACCCAGAGCCCATATAAGTCTACGCTTCATAAATTAATATGAACAAAAAATGCTACTAAATTTAAACGCGTTTAAGCTACGCTAACTGAAAAGTATTGTTTATAGCTAAACTTGGGATTGAGTCGATGCTTAAAAATTTCTGACACGCATACTATGATGAACTTTATTATTACATGTTTCGTATTAAGGCAATCTCTATTTGTATCACGCACAACCAAAATGCAGGGAGGGGGTCATTAAATGTTATAGAATGTATCGTCTTGAACACCAAATATTTTCAAAACAACGGTGTTACTCACTAAATTATAATTTGCTTGGTATTAGTATATCTAAGCACGCAAGTAGATCAATAGTCAAGGGTGTACATATATCTGATGCCCGAGGTGGTTAACTTTGATCACTAATAGTATTTTTCCATGAATATTACGTTTTAATGCGAAGCTGTTATTTTGATGACGATATCAACGATACGACTTAGTAATGGGTTCCGCTTACATCCAGTAGCCACACATTAACTTTATAATTATATTACAACGTATCATATTGAAGCTTATTTTATTTATGACTAGTTTAGAGGATGGCGATAAGGACGGTCGCATACTTAGCGATTTTATGATCGAATTAACTTATATTTTAATCAATAATTTTGGTAAAAACCTTAATTTTGATGAAATAAATTGCGAGGCGTGATGGTGAATAGGTTTTGCCAAAGATCTTCGTTATTCTTTCGACTCGGGGTTTTTAATATTTTAACAGTGAATTGTTTCATTATAACAACAAGACGAAGAAGATAGCATAAAATACTTGCATCCAAAAATATTACACAACAACAACAATAGATATTATTATTAATAACATTATCGCTTAAGCAGTGTAAATATATAAAATATAATAGAGAAATAACTTTGAAACACAAAGTAGGCACATACCTACATAAGTATATATTATAATTATAGCAAATATTTAATTAGGTATTAAAATAACATTTTTCAAGCTCGATTATATCATATTTTTAATTAAAAGAATCTAAACTAATTCTAAAAACGAACTACGCAAATAAAATTCTAATTTTGGAAGTTTCCTACTCATCCTCTAAACTTAGTATTATATTTTCCAAATTAATTCCTAAATACCTAGGTAATTGTCTACATTTCTTATCTGCCTATTTGATACTGTAGAAGATATTCTTAGACATACGACTACAATAGTATTCGACTGAACACAACATTATTACTTATATTATAAAATGTACCACAGATCTAAATGCTGTATTAAATATTTTCAAACAAAAATATGTAATGCCCAATGTTATAATAATTAATAAAATTGATTATGAAACATATATTTTCTTTTAAACAATTAACTATCATGTACACGTATCAATGACATAAACAGGAACAACGATAAACTGTTGTTACATATGGTTTTACAAATTGGAAATGTTTTTGTAAATCATAGTGAAAATATTCATGTTAAATAGTTTACTCAGCGGCGATTAAATAAACCAACTTTAATACTGGTACAGCATGAAAAATGTTTCCTACACCGCTATTCATTTTCAAGTTAAGAAGAGTTTACAAGTTGTGTTCAGTCTTGTTTAAATTCTAGAGAAATTCAAACTCTACCCACTACAGCATGCTTTTGTTGAAGTTAAATACGTTTATAGAGCTACGATTAAAATGCTATATAGATTATGTTTATAAGATACGTATAGTCATCCCTAAAACATTACTTGCTACATGATGAATAAGGCTACACTAAATTTTCAATACATATGACAATTACATTTACAGTTGATCCGGCAAGGTTTATTGCAGGGCCTCAGCTGTCCTAGCCTTCAAATGTTAAACGAGTACAAAAGTTTTTCTATAATATTGCTATTTATTTCGTTCACGACTTACTTTTCAACGGATAATAGGTTAAGAAATATCGCAGATTTATTCAGCGTCGTGGTGCAAACTGTCTTAACTTTACCCTTGTGGATAACACTTTTATTAAATATTTACTGAGTTGCGTGTTATTCTACGGTTATTATGTGAAACTTTTTAGTACAGTGTACAAATGTGTTCTTTATTGTAATAAAAATAATTTAGAACAACTTGAATTGTGTCTTTTTGCATATCATAATATTAAATATGCTTTTCAAGAGAATTCAAAGAACTATAGAAATATTTGTTAGTGAATGTGTACAAAAGCGACCTAAACAGCTTACTATACTACTCATAATGAGATAAATAATAAATGCTAAGTTCATAAATTGATTAATTACAATTAAAGGACTCACTAATGCTATTTAAAATAAAAAATAACAATCGTAATTGTTGTGTTTTTGTACGCAATTGGCTTAAAACGTATGTCTCGCGTGCAGTAAAACGGTAGTTTAAAAGTAATTAGCGAGAAACTATTTGTTTGACTAATATGAATGAAAAACCAGTAAATCGCGGTCTCTAGCTCTATGATAACATCAATTGAAAAATAAACGCGCGGATTGGAGTATTTCCAGTTAAAGTGCAGTTTCCCAAAATTTTATTGAAGTTTGTTTTTTGGAGACTACTGTTTTTGAGTAAATAAATTAGTCTGGTGCCCAAAATGTATAAAAATTACAGTCAACCGAGAAACTTTTTAAATTGATATTTCAATGAAACGGTATCGTAACAATGATCTGTCGTTGAAAGGGTTTCCAAAGCACGTTTAACGTGTAATTATATAATATATTTTATTTTTATTCCTTTTATTTTTTCTTTTCAGCTTCTATGACGAGCTTAAGACTTTGTAACAAGTATTTTTAATTAGATTTCATTTTGGGTTTCAAGATTTACATATAAGTTACCACAAAAAAGACGACACTTTTTCAGTACTTTTGTTGAATCTGTTTAAATCTTTTTAAGCTTTCACAGTTAATGAGGAGTAGGCAATAGAGTAATGCCAGGCGGTGCCGACGGGCGAGGGGCGCGGACGGTGGGTTGCGGGGCGCGGGTGGCAGGGGGGTAAAGCTAACGCGATATTTGCGCTGGAGTGTTTACTTGACGCGTAGCATTTGAGAATCGTTAGGGAGAATCGTTTGTAAACACAGAGCGAGGCGTTCGCATTTGGTTGGATTCTCTCGACAAAATTTTGAAGATAAACAATAAATAGCATTTCTCAAAACTTGGACGTGTTGTAATTGACGGCTTGGCAGATTTATCTAGATGGCTCAGTCATTGTTAGAGGTGTTAACTTGTTAGTAAAGTTGTTAGTGAAGTTCACACGAACTTTTTCCGGTGCTTTGAAATAAGTTAGTGATCGGCAAGTTAGAAAATAGTCACCACAATCGATTAAAAAGCTTAGATTTTTGTATAATATAATATATGATAGACGCAAGGCGTTAGCGGATTAGTGTCGTTTGCGAATCGTTAGCAGTTAGTGGAATGCATTGTCGTCGAGGCGAGTTCACAGATGCATGGCGTGTACATTGTAAACCCCACTGAGTTCGAGTGGGTGATATGGCAGGAGTGTCGCCAGGTGGTGGTAGTGATTGCCAGATAGTTGGTGGTGCAAGCTCGCCAAGGGATTACCTGCGGGGTATGGCAGCCCGAAGCTAGGATAGCCCGAATAGCTACGTCCTGCCGCGTAGGCGGCGTACGCTGCGGGGAAACCTGTACAACAAATAAACATGTGTTAATCAATTAATTGTCATTTACTGATGAAACTCCGGCATCAATCATTTCATTGCTTTTAATTAATGTGATTTTAATCAGATCGCTTTCAATGATGCGTTCATTCTGTTCACACTCTTAGTATGTATGTAACACGCGTCCCATTGTCCTAATTCAAAAATAGAGACGTCACATAAAAGGTAGGTAAAGTATATCGTAGACTGGTACGACATTGTTTTGGACATTGTCCAGTAGATGATATTCTGTAAACATCGTTAAATGTAGCGCACTGTGAGTGCACTAACGATGGTTTTATTCAATTAACAAACGCTTTACAGCAATTCACTAACAGATTAATTAAATTATAAAGTAAACTAGAACTACTCTAAAAACATGAGAAAATGTGGCTATTTCAAAACAGACATTATTGCTAAAAGTTACATATATGTTTGCAATATCGCCTTTGTGAACATGGAGTCCGGTATAAAAAATGTGAATGATTGATGGCCGGACCGTCGGCGGAGGCTGATATGATTACCGCACCGGATCGTTTATTATATTATTGCCAATCAAAATAGTGTATCTGTCAGGCCACGTGATCCATTATGGCGGATGGAGCACACCTAGACATGCTTTGTAATATGATAATAATAATTGTAGCGTGATACTCTCTCTCAATTAAAGTTAAATGCTAAGTCAGCTAATTGATCCGTTTTGGTAGACTCGAACTGTGCAAACTGAATATAAATTTGTATAAACTGAGCGTTTGAGAAGTAACTGGTCACTCTCATTCCATTGTTACGATGATTCGGAAATGCAGGACGTAATGGACTGACTTTAAAAAATATATAATGTTAATTGTAAACTTACCGTCAGGAAGAGCACCCAATGACCACATGAAATCTAGAAATGTAAAAACATTTACATAAATTGATCGATCCTTACACCTTATTTCATATAATTGTGTGTACTAAAACATTGAAACATTTGAAACATTAAGAATACCGTGAGACACTATTTTGCTTGGCGAGAATGTTCATGTGGATTGTACAAACATATGTGTGATACAATACATAATACTTATATTAAATTTCAAGTGTTTAA
This sequence comes from Philaethria dido, assembly GCA_033558755.1. Classification (NCBI taxonomy): domain Eukaryota; kingdom Metazoa; phylum Arthropoda; class Insecta; order Lepidoptera; family Nymphalidae; genus Philaethria; species Philaethria dido. The sequence continues at coordinate 1,277,965 of JAKGSA010000212.1, read as the reverse complement.
ACATTCTAAAATTCACTACCATCCAATAGATCACTAAAATGACTTCAATGGGGTATGTTAGTTCTCTATCACCGATGATATTATTTTTTTATTCTTAAATCGTTAATCTATTCTACACATTGTTAGTCTAAAACTAAACATGTTAAACAAACAGACGTTTTTAAATATTTTAGATATGATATTTATTAATCTAAAATCTACCGAATTTTTCCTACTTAATAAGTTAATACAATTAATAATACTATTATTAGTTAATACGAGATCTACTTCGGTAATACAAATTTGAGTGTATTAACACCTTATTGTTAAAAGTACACATATTCAACTAATAGGAAAAAAAAATAAACTAAATAACTAAAATAAGTGATATACTAAAAATAATATATAAAATATGAAGAAAAAATATTCATCTAACAATTCTATATAAATAACAAACTTGTCATTTGATTTAAGTACTCCACCTAATCGCTAATAGAAAATATTAAATAGAAATAATAAAAATAAATACAACACATAATATGACTAAAATTTAACAAACTCAAAGTAACATCGACTGTTGATAGGTACCTTTTCTTCCAATGATTACATTTTTTGTAAAGCCGACATCAAGTTGCAAAGCTATTTATAGTAAAAGGCTAAGGAATATAATAATATAATTTAAGAAAATATTGTTTTCAAAAAGATCTCTTCAACCAACCGCAAGTAACTTGTCTAGAATTTGTTTTCTAAGCTGCTTTAGTTGTTTATTATGGATGGAAATGTAGCAAAACTGGCAAGAATCAGCAGGACTATAAGGTCCTTGTTAAGTATTCCATATCAAAACTACGTATAAATCAGAAAAATACCAGGCTTAGTCTATATCCTCTATCTATTTAAAATCAAATGTCTTTAAGCACCTACTACCTGGTAGAAAAATATCGCTTTCTATTACCCTACATAAAATTGTTCCAGATGATTTTTTCTACTATTCAATATAAATGTAATGTTTCAGTAACCTTTGTATAATAACTGTTTCTATAGATCCTCTAAATTATGTTGGTACACATTTCAAAAATCTGCTATCTAACTGATTTTCTAATGGCAATTACTAAGATAAGACACTTTAGATATTATCTGTTTCCTTAATTACAACAAAATAAATATACTGTGGGTACAATAGAATAGAGGAATGTGAGAAATAGTTAGGAATGGACAGGAAATAACGCCAGCGCAGCATAATCACTCAACTATTAAAGAAATATTTGGCAAATTAAAAGGGTTGGTGGGGATGCTGTTGGAAGAGGATTGCGGATCAGAGGGGCAGAGGAGTGGGTAAAGTTGAGTGAGTCAGAGGAGAGTACAGGGTGGGTATATCAAGTGTGTGAGCTCCTAGGAGTTCTGAGACGGAGTAGGCAAGAGGGGGTATGGTTATAGGTGCTAAGGTTGGACGCGGGGGTCTAGGGGTGGGCCGCAGGGCGGCGAGGGCACGGCGGTACATGGTAGCAGCACTAGCGGACCCTGCGCCCACTCCCGTACCCGTCACTAGCAGCTGCGCGGGCGCATGGACGGGGTAGGGAGCGTACCGAACGCCACCGGCTGCCACGGCGCTACCTAGCAACTCACCGTAGGCCCCGCGGCCGGCAGCTCTCGTCTTGGCCAAATTTGCTGGGAGCATTACTTCTTTCGGTTGTGCCTTTTTGCATTCCACCTATAACAAAATTATAATTATATATTATAATTACTATTAATAAATATTATAAACTTACAACTTTATGTTAAAACATAAAAAGTAACTTTGTGTAGTACTCGTGATGCTAATTTTCAAATATTCTTGATTGTTTTTGTTGTTTTGCCGCCACAAGAACCTAACGAAATGGTTCATATTGTTGAAGAATTAATTGCTATTAGTGTACTTGACAGAACTAAGTAAATATCATTATAAAATTGGGTGAGTCGTAAAATTATGGAAGAAAGGGGGTGACAAAATCAGTCGACAATCCGTTATGCTTCACGGTTCGACTCACAAATTGAATTTTAATATACTTTATTAAGTCAAAGAGCTTACCATTGAATGCTTATTACGTTGGAGGACTAAATTTACAAGGTTGGAAATAATTGTTTACAATAATTACAATACTAATATAATCCTACTCAAGAAAACTCTTGATTTGTTGTTTTAACTTTGTTTGATTGATGTTAATGTTCTACTTTCTTATTTAAGACAAATAAGAAAATGCAATTGTTGTTCTCCGTGGAACCACGTTAATGATTTGCTTTTATCTTATAATTAAATTCTCTGCTTAATCGACCCATTAAGCAATTTTAACGAAAGGTATAGTTCTCTTCTCAAAGCTTATATCTACTCGGTAGGAGGAGGCAAGGATAAATTACCCAATCTACGTTAACCCAAACTGAAATTTGGCTACCAAGTGAAATGTACACGGAAAGTATATAGGCTTGAATCATGCAAAAACCACACAAATAAATCAGTTTGTAACATTTCCTGTATTTTATTCATTTTTCATGAAATACAAAACTGTTTTGTTTTATTTTACTGTTATTAAGACAATATCAAATGAAGAATGTTGTTAAGCTTAAAAATTATAAAAGAAAGTTTTTAATAGAACAATATTTCAAAGAATATGCGAACGCACACTCATAACTTAGATATTTCATGATAAATTGTTACGTTTAAAACCGCTTGGCAGACAGACTAAAACTTGGAGTTACATTTTTCATCGGCGTGCATAATCGCGACGCGGTCTCGTTGTAGTCGTAGGTACACATAAAGTCCCGTCCACATTTGTCACGCGGACGTCACGAGCCGACAAATGAAGGCTTTGCCGCGGCGTTGGCGCACTTTATGCACTTTGCACAACTTTCTGCACTGACATGGAACTACGTGCTTTTGCATTAAGCGCGAGGAAGTGAGTGTAAGACTCCATCGTGTAGAGTTCTCACTAAGTTTTATGCTAGATATCGCTGAATAATCAACACGAGATGTTGAACTTGAGAGGTACATTAAACATGTACTACAGAACAGTTGATCCATACCTTTTTATATACATAGTTAACAAGCATATTCATGATTACGGCTCTTTATATGAAACTACAATGTCAAATCATAACAAAAGCTCAATATATAACAATTATAATAGCACAGTATGGAAACAATGGATTTAAAGCTTTCCATAACACAATCGGTATTCTTCGATCGTTCGTAGTATAAAAGTAGTGAGTGTTGCAATTTGTCACTGCCGATAAAGCTTTACAAATGAACCGAAGCCTACGCTAGTGCAGTGGTCACTGCCGTTTGTTCAACAACACGCAAGCGAGTGTCTTATTTGACAAATATCACCATAACTTATTGTACAAAAACGAGATTCAACAAACAAACATTTTACTAAATCAAATATTTAATATAATAGGAATTGAGAGATGCATATTTCTATTTTCCTGACAAATATATACCCTATATAGATCTTGAAGAAAATTCAGTTCGTGCTTCGATGTTAATTGATGTCGAGTCTGGCGAGCGGAGTGGGAAACAAAAGCTCACAAACAATTCGCATCGGTGTTCGCAATCCCGATCAAGCGTTCGAAATCGCGACGCAGTTTAATGACACGAAAAATAACAAAGGTAAATTGTATTTAACCCCACTAGGTAGACGCGCCCCCGAGGCTATATATCGATTGGAGCCCATCGAGTAGTATTCGACATCGACGCAAAGATCTCGGTTTAACCGAGCGGACTTAAGATTCTATAGGCCGAGGCTTACTGCTGCTTGAACTTGAGCCTTACCGCCCTCAAATTGTGCCCCTAATCCCATCGATGTGTGCTAAATTTAATTGTTTCGCTGGAAAAGACCACGTTTCATACTTCAGCACCTTCGTTGATCACTCGCAGTTGGAAGCGTATTAATGTAAATATGAAGTCATTAAATTTTTACTCCATTGATTTACCAATTTCTTTTTAAGCGGAACAAAATGTTAACGTTAATATATTCAAATCAGTAAGGAACAACTCGGTGGATATGTCGAATAAATACGATTTCGTTTTCCTTTTAATATGTTATATATGTTTTAGTTATGAAATATATAATATTGCCACAATTCGATATATTCGATATATTCAAATAACTTCGTCAGTATTGTTAGAAGTAATTAACATTGAAACATTCTATGCATCATAAACGATAAAAGTTATTAATAGGATTCTATTTTCGTGTCTTTTTCATCTGAATGAATCAATGTGATTTGAAATAATATATACGCAATGTTATTATTATTTACGTGAATCTACTTTATGGTAAAAGTTTCGTATAAAGTACTGCAGATTCCTTTCGAGCATGGCACGATACAAGAAACTACGAAATAAAGCAAGTTCTTGAAAGTACAGTATATGTTTACCGAACTAGTTCGCATGTGTGTTGACATTAACTGCATTTTATAAGATTTTGCGTTTGTTTCTAGCAATAAACCGGCGGGCAACAGGCCAAATAGATAACTTGGATAATATCATTAAATATTTAGGTTTCAAAAATAACATTATATATCTCCATTCATATAAATTAATTTTAATTTAAGAGAATGGAGTGTCTTAACACAAGGTTATCTGGTTCCCTCTGCCTACCCTCCTATATGCGGGACACAGCGTGAAGTTACATATAAATTAATTTATTTAATTTGGTAAAAAACGTGAAAATTCATAAATGATTATCATATAAATTCCGTAATAGTCCGTTCTATATTATATCCAAACACACTGAATAATAAAACGTATATCAATAGCATAAGAACATGTCTACGTACGTGAGAGATAAACGCAGACTTAGGGACAGGGGATGGGAGGGGGGCTGAGATAAGTTTATCAGCGAAGCCTCTCGCCTTGGTATTGACAGAACGTCGCAAGCCTAGCAGTGATTGCCGTTAAACGGAAAACGGAGCGTGGGAACCGGAGGCTAGGTGACAGCTCCACAAATACAACTACATTTTTAAAACTTATTCAACGTCTTACTATTTTCGTATAAACGTTCTAAGCTTGCGATTGCAATTTTAAACTATTTCTAAGATATAAAAGATATTGTGGGTGACTTTGGACAGATTAATTTTGGAACACTTTTAGGCTCTCATAAAAAATTGGTAAGTAAAAGAAAAGTGTTCCTAGCACGAGAATCATAAAAAAGATGAGTCACAAGTCTTGCGCTCAACAGGTCACGGATAATGAAACACTCTGCCGCACCCCGGAAGTTCTTTCCATATTTACGTAACTGTTGTTTCGAGGAACATAAGCACCAAGACGCTTTTTAGCTGAATTTCAGCGCTGTTACTTAAAGTGTTCAAGTGTTTACTTAGAGGGTGAGGAAAAGGAAGGGGGGACGCGATAAGTTGTAATGCGTGAAATTCAAATCAGATATACATTTGAGTCGTCGCTCTTCGTCGATAAGCGGTAACGTTACCTGCAACATTTTGCAAATAGCCCTCCAGCCACTCGTGCTTTCTACCGCAGTTTATATGTAGACGTGGAAAATATATTCGTAGACGGCTACGAGCGATTTGTAAAAATATTCCATTAAATATATGTATGTACGATGAAACTCTGGTGAGAATATGTACATACAAACGTACTAATAGTATATAATATATAATAAATCGTATTAGGATTAAATAATATGTTTTCTGATAGTTAACTCAAATATGTTTGAAAATCTAATAACTTTATTCCCTAAGTATCTTACAAGACATGAATTGAAAAGCACTGTAATCAATATTCTTTTTAGATGGCTAAGGTCTGTGACTTTGCAAAACCTTGATCGCAAGAGGTTTTTATCGTAATTTATGTCGGCTAATGTTATTATCCATATAAGTTAAGCTTTAAGCTTGTTTTATATGAAATTGAAAAGATTTATGAGAAGTGTATTACATTTTGATGTTACTACAACGATAATTTAGTAAGCAGGTAGGAGATAAAGGAAGAGAATCTAGTGTCAAGACACTCCGTTCTCCACTTGCCGCCCGAATTCAAGACACTGCGTGTGGAATGGTTCCACATCAACGCTGCTTAATTTTATCGTTCACTTAAATTCATTGTTTGTTTCTTTTATTTAGTATGTTTATTAGCTAATGTCTACATAATATAGTAGTTAAAGAATTTATCATATTAAATCATGAGACATATAAAAAAGCATGTATTACATTTTCTCTAAAATTATTATTAAGCTAGACTGTGTTGTCAATAAAATGTTCATTTCTATAAACCAACTTCCTAGAACTAATCAAAATAAACTTGTAGGGTAATAAACAGCTTTGAATTTAAAATACTGTTACCAACACTTGCCGTTGTGGAAATGTTAGTTAGACATTAAATATTGAGAAGCAGTATACCATAGAGCTGCTATACGTTTCTGCAAAATGCATCGTAGTAGAATATTATGTACGCTAACAGCTATTTCTAGAAAATCGATGGAATCAGTTATACAGCTCTCTATAAGTATTTGATTAACTGTAACTACTATCGTTTAACTTTGAAGATTCTTACATTAAAGTTCATATCGATATTAAAACTGTATTTCTACTAGAAGTTATAAGTAGTGCAGTAATGTTAGTGTTATGAAGTTAAAAAATATTGAACAGTTTTAAGTACCTAAATAATTTATTTTCTTCATTTGGTAAATTAAATACATAAAAGATAATGAGGATTTGCGGAGTGTTAGCAAATGGAGCAGGTCCTTTGGCCTAACTATCAATCCTAGCAAGTCGCAGGTCAGCGTTATTGGTAGTGCAAAGCAATTAAGAAAGCTAGATTGGAATAGCCTTCCTACTATCCAGTTCGAAGGTATCGATTTAAGCCTTAGTACAACAATTAAGGATCTTGGGGTTATTCTAGACAACTCGCTATCTTGGTCAGCTCAGATAGCTGAGATTAGCCGTAAACTCTTTGCTACGATCGGATCTCTTAAGCGTTGGAAATATTTCCTACCGATTAAAACTAAAACTACTCTAGCTCATTCACTACTGTTACCGATTTTAGATTATGCTGATTCATGTTACCCAGACCTATCTGAGGAACAACTTAACAAACTAGAGCGGTTACAAAATCTATGCATTAGGTTCATTTTCGGCCTGCGTAAATTTGATCATGTCTCTGATCATCGTCGTCAGCTCGGATGGCTTCCTATCCGACATCGCCGTAACTTCCATATGCTTACCCTTCTCTATTCTGTCCTTTATAATCCTCACGCTCCTACATATTTAAAAGAAAGATTTTGTTTCCTTGGCTCCGATTTCTCTTCTACGCCTTGAACTTAGGTCGCGAAGTGACAATCTTCTTAAATTACCATCCTGTCATACCCATTTCTATTCCAACTCCTTTACTGTGAGATCTGCGATTCTTTGGAACGAACTTCCTACTGAAGTTCGACATTCAAAATCGCTTAACGTCTTTAAAAGTCGTCTAAAAGAGTACTTATTTAATTTAGAGCATTAATGTGTCCTTATCCGGTTATGTATTATATATATTGTGTTACGTATGTACGTATATAAGTATATGTATGTAGGTGTGTATGTATGTATGTGTATATGTATTGATATGTGTGAATATATACGAGTATATATGTGAGTATATATACATATTTATATATGGTATATAGCCTACTATAATTATATTTATTTATTTATTTATTATTATTATTATTTTTATTTTATTTTTATTTAATTAAATTGCACTAGCGTTTTCCCTTTTCCTCTTTTCATCTGTCCCTATACTTAACGAAGGTTGTCTGTAAGAGATTGCTTGAAGCAATAAGACCGCCTTTGCATACAGACACATGAGTTCATATTATTGTTTCCTATTCTTTTATATTTTATTGTGTGTGCAATAAAGATTATTCTATTCTATTCTATTCTATAAAAGAGTAGTCATTATAAAAACAAAAAAGAATAGATGTGTATTGGAAAGCCAGGAGTGTAAGGTGCCGTTTGCAATTGTAAGCAAGTACTATTACCGTAGACTCGTTGCTTAACTAATTCGAATCTAGCTCGCAAGCAAGATTAAAACTATAATAGTGAACAGATAAAGCGACAATTTAGTCAATTGAATAGCTACTATAATGAATTTGTATAATATTAGTCGGAGGAGCTGAATAAAATATCAATAAAAGTGTTTCCATGTACGATTTGAAAACGCTTCAAGGATGAATTCTCTGGCCAATGCCAAACGAAAATGCAAACGACGTACTGAATCTCTAAAAGTGGCATTAAAGACTACTTATAAGAGCAATTTGCATTTTAGTGCATAATTGTGGAATGTGGGCATCTGTTATGTATGCGTTAATGCAGCTTCAATTTGCAAAATTGGATGTCTCTACGGCCGGCGATGTAGCGTCTCTTTTCTCTGTCAAACGCCCTCTGCTTTCATTAGGTAATGAAAATTCATTGGTCAAGTTTACATTACGGATATAGGCTATAAAGGTAAATCTAATCTTATCATTTGATGTTTTTACCTGGATTTATTTTCCTAACCCCTCTTTTGCGTTTGTATTGAGGCGGCTAAATATCAAGATATTTCATATGAACAAGCAAGCAGCTCGAGTAAGTTTACGATGCACGTACATACATATTATAAGCTGTAGCAATTAGTAGCAATTAAGTGGGTTGGAGCGTAGAGCGGCTGCGGCGCCTTGTCAGACGGCCACGGACTAGATTAAGGTTTGCGGCACATGGTCCCGCCGCTCGTAACTTGTTTTGCATGAATCTGTACGCGACTTTCATATGACTCTCGGGAGAGAACTCAGTTCAGCACCTCTAATGTAAATTAAATTGTGCACAAGAAATAAAGCAGGGCTCCTTGGTCGCTATTTATTGCTGCTCGCGTCTCCTAACTCCCCCGTAATGGGAATGTGGAGACGACGCACGAAGCGCAGTAATGAACAGGGCTGCCCAAATGTATAGGGTTTATAGATGATACTCTTACTATTACGGGTGGATACCATTTATACTTACAAGGACAACTCGTGCAAGGGTGACGTCTCGGAACACCTTTGTTAAAATACCTTGTACCGACCTGTCATATGGTGTAGTTCACAGAGTCCGCTAATGGACTTAGTATAGGATAATTGATATTCTAATTATTTTTAAGTTATTAATAGTAATAGGTGTTACAAAGTTGATTAGTATGAAATCAATAGCCGACTACTATAATTATGATGTATAAAGTGGTAATAAAGTAATAATAAAATAAAACCGTACTTTTGAGTCCTGAAAGTATTAGATACAAACGAAAATATTGTATTAAAGTCAATAGTACAAAGTCAATAGTACTTTGTGTGAGGTGGGAGCGAAGGCTTGGCGTACACCACCTGTGATTAATTAATTTTCTTTCACGCTTCAAATTTAAGTTCAAGTCGAAATCGTTAACGGCCGGAAAGGCCTGTTGAGCCATAATTTACGTCTTTGCTTTCGCCTGATGTTAGTTGCGTCACTTGAGAATTGCGTGCCCTGTAGCTGTGGAAAAAAGATGGTTGTTCCACAATGATTGAAGTTATATCATTATAGTTGAATTTTATATTTTTCATTACAAATAAGTAATTAAATTTTGCTATTTGTTAAACTTCTCAGTGTATAATAATATAAATAAGTGTATAATAACATAACAAAGATTTAAACATTCATTTTCATATTTTTATAACATGACGTTACGGAAACGTTTCTTATTTCCTATTCTATTAACGTTCCAAAGTAAATTTTGATATTCGCAACTTTTAAGTAAATATTTAGTTTGATATAAAGTTGGTTTGAGATGCAAAGAGTAAGAACAGTTGTTTAGTAAGTTTAGTAATATTTGACATATTTATGAATCATAAGTAGATCTTTTCAAAATTGTTACCGATAATGATAATTATTAAAAGCTTAGAAAGATTTATATTATTATATATACCATAATAATTTTATTAAATGTCCACAATAACTCATGTAGACAGAAAATCGGCTAGGAAGAATCAATAAAGCTTAGAAGGAAAGCGCTGGCTCCTGTTAAAACGGGAAGTTTATGGTAATCACGCTTGTGGAGGAACATGTGATTGATTGTTCGACGAGGGCTGCAGAAGTGCGGGATGAAGCGGCCAAGGGAGACTTAGCATCAATTCATTCTTGTCGCTTTGAAATATTTGCAGACTGAGGTTAAATTAAATAAGGCAGTGATACCATGTTTAATACCAAGAATATCTATCTAGACAATCATACGTTTTATCTTATTGGGTCCGATGCTTGATGCCTATAAGCGCACTATTCTTTAATGGCATCTACGACAAGGGTTATACGGTCTTACACTAGACGTGTTTGAACGTTAAGAGAAATGGCGATCGAGGATCTCAAGATTTAAGTGGCAGTTTCAAATGTGCCTACTTTTAGCGTTATTTCCTAAACGGAAACCATTTGTTTGCCTCATGTACGATCGAGGAGAAAAATATACGCAATACCTAAAATGGTTTTGCAAGTGTTTATGCGATTGCTTGAAAGCGAGTGCACTATTATATCACAGCTTACTTTGCCACGTTTTGGAAACGTAGAAGTGCTTTCAACGCCTATAATGTACTAGTATTGACAGTCTACTTGCGATATTTTAGACAATATTTTTAAATATCTCAGTATTACAAACAACCTAAAGGATTATAATAAAGCAAAAGATAACAGTTTTTGTATTTCATTCACGTTTGTTACTCAATATACACATAACATAACACGTATCGCACAAAAGGGATGACTGGGGTATTATTATGAAATTTCGTGCGTAACAGGTAAAGAAAAGGCTCAGGTGTCAGGCTTGGCTGCTTAAATCCGGCAAATAGAAATTGATGTTAGGGGCGAAATCCAAACTGCACTATATTTTACACATTTTGCGAAACATCCACAAGCTTTGTTGCTAAAATTCATAGTAAAGTGAAGCAATTAAGAGAGTAATGTATAAGGACGTAATGGACTGAAGAGAATTTGTTGCAACGTTTTAATGGGGCCCGTATTTATCTTGCAAAATGAAGCTTCCCTGCTATGTTTAAACTTTCTTATGTTACCTTGTTTTATAATTATTTCCTCAAATCATTCATATTATAGATATTTTTAATGATTAAAACATACATATTCGTAAATAAGAATAAAATTTATTCTAATACATAATGTTTATTAGGTATAGACCGTGAAGCGTAAAAACTCTTAAACGATGACTGTTCTATAAGTTTTCTTTGTCAATTCCTTAATGAAGGGAATTGTTTTTGCTATTCAAACCGAAGCACGGTATCACCCTATCACTTGGTGTAGGAAGGCGGAGTAGCTATTAGCTTAACGACCATTTTAATATAACAGATGACATATTAAATTTACGAGGGCAGCTACTCGTAACGTAAACATCGACGCTGACGTGACGCCTCTATCTTCTTTATTGCCTGCGTAAATATAACTATTACATGACTTTATGATATGCCAACACGAATTTTTAATGAGAAACATTGTTGTGAATCACCTTTAGTTAATTTTACATATTTTCAAAGTAGCATTTAATATAGTTTAGTTGCTTGAAAATTCCTTAGGTTTTCATCCATAACTACCTTTATGTTTCAAATTGTATACGAAAACAACATAAAAAAGAGTTTTACCGTAACATTCATCATTTCTGTTGGCACGCAACAAAAATGGGACAGAGTAATAAGCGATTAGTTCTTATTTCGTTTTGTCGGTGCACGTAGTAAACATTTTTCGACTAAATCCGTCATTTATTTAGATGCCTATGGGAGGTAAATTACTATCGGACCGAAGTTTAATCGATTGTATAAAACGTGAAAGCGGCAAAATTCCCAGATTACAAATGAAATGTTTCATTCCTTTGCTAATTAGTCTCTGGATTAGACGCGAGAATGAATGACTGGCGACTGGTTTTTATTAACGACTACGACGAATACATTACGCTGGAGTCTCTACACCTCTCGTGCCGTATGGGAGCGAACCGTAATTACTCTAAAACACTACCCATTTGTTTGATGTCTTTGTTCGTTGTTTGCTCCACTTAGGGCGCACATCACCCCCGATTCCTTCTATTCGACGCATACAGCGAGATTCGTACAGCCATTATGGTTCGAAACAATGGCGTGCAAAAAACAAGCATTAACAATTCAGGAATATGCATCGACAACATAGGGATGTATCTGTTCCCTGCTTTTCAGACTGAAAGTACAGTGAAGGGAAGTTTAAGTGACTAGGTAGATAATGGCTCTTCTGAGCGTTTGTAGGTATGCGGTGCCAATTTTGAGGGTGATTCGCGTAGATATTTTATGTATTTTATACGAGGTTTTGTCTTTGAGTGACAGGGGACCATTTATTTTGGTGAGCTTAAATTATAAGTGATTTTTTTTAAATAACATTGTAATACAATAACAGGTTTACGCAATTATATAGACAGATGATTGATTAAAATATATTTTACTATTCAATAATAATTATTATTATATAAGTATGACGCCTCTTGTGGCGCAGAGGCACAAGCGTGCGACTGTAAACGCGACAGGTTGTTGGTTCGATTTGCACTCCAGGAAATGTAAAAGTAGTTTAGTATTTTCATTTCCTGGGTATGGTAACAAGGTAAAGCGCGGCGTTCAGTTCCGCCACTCAGCAGGCAATGCCTCAATTCGGCGGAAAGTGGGGAACGGAATGTCTTAACACCAGGTTTCCTCTCCCTACTCTGCTATATGCGGGATACAGCGTGAACAAGTATGAACCCATGTCGTTTTAGGGATACAATTCACATATTTTGCTCAACATACAAATTCCAAATACAGTTGTTACATATGAGTATAATATTACTTTCGCACTACACTTTGTCATACCGAAATGTTGTTAAAGTTGGCATTTAATTTTACTAACATAGGCTTATAACAAATACAGTTAATAACCAACTTTGTAATTCTATGTTAATTGCAGCGGTAATTATACCGTAGTTACTTTTATTGATGCTATCAACTGTTGTGGATGATAACAATGAATTGGTTATAATATTCTAATTATGAACGATTTTAGATATTATTATTATGATACGAGCGCGGTGTGCGGCGGCATATTAAAGGCTTATAATGTTAGTTGTTTAAAAGTAATTATTATTTCATGGCGGCGTGATTAGATTTGTAGTATTACTGCGTGGCGCTATCACGAAACACCTCTCATAACCGTTGAGTATTTAATGCATTTGTTATAATAACGTTATTTGGTATTAGCTCTTGATGTTATAAATAAAAAAATGTTTAATGAAACCCAATATAATTTGTTTTTCTATATTGAAACATGTATAGGAAAATCCGGTTATTTTAATCACGTTTTCTTCAAGTATATTTTTTATTTTTGTTATGATTTATTACGTAAAAGAACAATCTTTAATTCAAGTCAAGTATCAAGTCTTTTATGAATTGAAAAAAAATTATGCTCTGTTCATATATGTATAAGCAGCTGGTTTCGTTATTTGTTTTGGGTTGGTTAAGTGGACTTCAAAAAATCAATAAACTCATAGATAGTACAATTAAAAAAAACGAAATTAAACAACATATACGGAAATATTTAGAAAAATGGAATGGGTATACCACTATGGTTAGCAATTATACTTTAAAGTGTCCGACAAACAGGTCGTAGACCACGTAAAAAGAAAATACTTCATTACTACAACCTAAAGATTCAAGTCTCTCTGTCCTTTGATAACCATAGCAAATGTTAGAATTTATGTATTAATATGTACCTAGGCTACACATTGTGTCTGCGTAAGTTAAACTACACACACGCCTGCGGGTGCGCCCGCCGAATATTATAATTTTATAAGGTAGTGCAAATATATACAGTTAAAAAAACACGTTTTTTCGTTACTTAAAAAGTACATGTTCTACGTTTTCTGTAAGCTGACTTATCTATCTTATATATTACGAACTGTTTGCAATTCATTTTAACCAAGAATGTCTGTCTACTATTAAAAAGTACTAATAAATAACCTATAAATATGCTGTAAAACTATAATTATGGAAAATTGTACTCCCATCTTCAAGAAATCCGAAATATTTTTTTATTAAGAATAACAAAAAATACTTTTAAAATATAAAAAGTAAGGCACAGCTGTTTAATGTCAAAAAATTTAAATCTAGCCGATATACAAAGAAGTTAGCATGTGCGTAATGATTGATGTAGTCAATAAAGACATTAAATAACTGCTATTTGAGATATAAGGGTGGTCAAATTTAGCTGCCCATTCAATGTGTTCTTATATCTTAAAATAATTTAAAAATTAATATCCAAAAAAAAAATAGGAAAAAACCAAAGTTAAAATTGTATAATATATAAAATATATACACGTCACAGTAGTATTTGGATAATCATGTCAAACTCTCCATGTAGAAAAATCTAAAACGGTAACAGCGGCTTTAGCGGCGTTTTATTGGTCCTGTTTGGACCCATGCCAGCTCCCTCCTTACTCTAATTGATATCAGCCCGATAACGTTAACATTAGGACTGAGTTAGCGAGAGCCACGATTTTTAACCAAAAATCAAGTTTTACATATTTTTTAAGTAAATAGAAATGTTTTATTATAAAAACTGCCTGAAATAGTTAAAACTTTTTTTTCTGAAGTCATTAACTGTATTTTTTATGGATTTTTATAAAAATACCGTAAATATGTTAAGAAAATTTATTAATAAGTCTGCTAATAAGCCACTTTCGCTCTTCACTTTTTGTCTAGCTAGAAACCAATAACCAGCTTTGTGCGCCACAATGGTGAAATATTATAATTATAAAATTTATATGTTTTATATAAGCCAGTTACATATTTAAAAATTCCACATTTTTATAAGCATTACATCAACGAGACTTGACTTTATGGTTTAAAATTTCAGAATATTATTAAGCGACTATGTTTTTATAAAATGAAGGAGAAAAAAATTCAGGTAGGTACGTGATTGAGTGGGTGTCGTTGAATAGCTCGTATAAAGTGCTATAGAATTTGTTAAAGTTCATTGTTACTCTGCCACTCTTGTGAAAAGCTTGCAAAACAGATTTTAGTTTCTTTTAAAAATAAATTTTGAAACTCTATATTATAATAATAAATATTAAAATTTTATAGTGCTTCTATTAAGAGCTTTAATAGATTCTTGTTGATTTTGTAGTTAAAATAGACTTCAAGGTTTAAAATGCATGGTATAAGCGAAAAAATCATCAATTTTTTTATAGAATTCAATTACAAGTTATAAACTAAATAACTTGTAATTGAAAGGAAAGTCTATAGTATAGATAAAAGGTCCGCACGTCAATCGTTTTCCTTCTATTTTTTATATACATAAATATATCTTATTACATTATTTGAGTGGTCATTTATTATTATTTTAAAGGTCAAATCTAAAAAACTACACTGAAATAATTAAAATATATTGTATTCCCTTAAGGTCTATTTAGATCCAGTTCTGCGTTTGTTACGACTGTTTCTGTATAGAAATACAGACTCAATTTTAATAAAAAGCACCTTATTTTGTTTATTCATTAGGTACCTTCCAAAAAACTAAGGAACCATGAACTACAGTTTATCAGACTTGTGGAAAATAAATTTTACTTTACTTACCATTTTGTTGTTGATTTCATGAAAATGGATTTCGCACACTTTGTCGACTATGTCTTCGCTCTGAAATGTGACGAATCCAAAACCTGGAACAAGAACAAGAATATTGTTAGAAATTTTGGTTTAAAAATAATTGTACTAAAATTAGGAATATTTATTATTGTACAAAGATTGATCTAACTTTATTTATCTGTAACAATTGAAATTGTTTTAATAAAGCGACACTTCAAAAATTAATTGTCGATCTCAAGAACTTTCTTCGTTAGTTCGAGACGATGTCTACATTTTTAATTAAAAGTCAATGTTCTTCTTGTTATAATAAAAGTTGCGATCCAAATGTAGCGAATTATTGTTAACAGCTTAAGTATTGCTATTGGAACTGCAATTTAAATGAAATCGGGTTTAATATTACAGTATCAAATCAAAGTGATTGCCGAGGGCCCGGCCATCAAATGTTTGTCCTAGAAATTCAATTATGTAATCGTTAGCTGCCTAAGACGCCTTCTATTATAAATATATTGACACATTGTGTGTACACTTCGTGAAAATATTTTTTACTTGTATTGTAATCATTATGCTCTAATATGGCGTCAGGCTAAACTTTATTCTTGTATAATTTAAATTTAAATTATTATTGGAATCTGCTTAAAATCCAATTCGTTTAATATGAAATTGGTAAGTAAAGTCTGTCCACCGGATGTATTGAAACACGATAAAAGCTGAAGTTATGTTTAAAGTGACAAACAATAGAAGGCAGCGCGACGTGTTTCTATTCGTTAACGATTAAGATACACACGGCTGACGTGACGCGTCCACCCCGGCAAATAGCATTAGCGAGCCGTTCTGTAAACAGTTGATGCCCCGCCAAGCGCGTTTATGCTGACATAGCGGAAAGCGCTGTAGAGTTACAAAGTTAACTTATTTGACTCCTGTCTAACTGTCTGATAAAATATAAGTTACGAATTGGGAGTTGGTCTGGCGATTTTCCTAGAAATTCGCGAAATGAGTATTAAACTTTCTCGTTATGCTTGAAGGTAATTAAAATTTGTTATTTATTTTATAACAATTACCGTTACGATTTCTGTTTAGTATCTAGTTACCTTTTACCGTCGGTGAGCCTAAATAAACAACGTGTCCTCTTTCTTCATCAAAACTAGGGCGCACTTGGTATTTCACGCGCGGTCGGTTGGCTTTGCGTACGAATTGAGGCACGGATAGTAACGCCCTCGAAAAGGCAAATAGGGTTTTGTTGAGTTCCACAGATCGCTGTATATTCATTTGGTTATAAGGTCGCTACATAACATTTACCAAACAGGAAAAATAGCTTTCATAACAATGTGATTGAATAGCTAAGCAATGTACTGAATTATTTGACCACTCACTATTTGAAAGTTGACCGAAAAAATGTCGATGAGAAAATGTTAAAAGTAAAATAGATTTAAAGAGATAATAGATTTAAGACAGTTACGCTGTTGAAATGAGGGTAGAGCCGATTTGCTCCGTTATTTATGCGGGTGTGTAAACGGAATAAAGTAGGAAGTAAGCATCGGCGTCCGGCGAGCGAACTTATCTGCGGGTATAACGCCTCTGCAAATATTAAATCAGGCCGGCGATTGAAAACAAACTAGCACAGCCAAAGATATAACATCTAATTCGAATTATTGTTCCATTCCCGTGTAACTAACGCTGTAATATAATATTGGTCAAAATGAAACATAAAGAGAATAGAGAAATAGCATTGTCATTGACCACGTAAAAAGTTTTGGGTTTCAAGTTGCCTTTGTGTGTTCGTGGTAGATAAATGGGGCATTTTCGTGAAATTCGTCCACGTCACTTCTCGTAAATGGAGAAGATAAATAATCTCTGCGTAGGAAAAGGATTTCGTAAACATAATTATTTAAGCTCGCGATTGTTGCTCAAACTGAACTAATAACTTTTTTCCAGGTTTAATTATAACCTCGATTTTTTTTTGTCTGTAGAAAATTACATTACAGCTTTGCAGAATGACCACAATTAGATATGGCTTATTTATTTATAATACTGTCTTTTATCTTTTCCAGACAAGTTTAGGAATTATGTCTATCGTTAATAATAAAAAACATTTTTTTATATTCTAATCAAACAATATCATTGTAATACGTTTAAAGTATATTATTCTGAAGATTATCCTTTAAAGAAAAGACTATTATATATTACTTTTATCTGTTATTTTAATATAAGAAGAGCTAAGTTAAAGCGAAGATTATGAATGTGTCTGCCGATATCGAATATCTATCTCGACACATCTGTCGGGCGGCACGTGGGGCTGTCAGTGGGCGGTCCCCGCCCGCGCCCGAATCACAGGCAGTATAGTCTGCCCCGCACTGTATGAAACACAGGCCGGTGGCGTTTATGACGCTATAATAACCGTATAAAACGCGACTTATTGTAGGCGTCGATAACAGACTTATACAGAACTATATTTCCAAAACGAAGGTATACATACATCACTCGATGCTACTCAACATGCTGTACGTTATATCATGTTACACGGTAACATGCTCGAAGCTATCTCTTGAAGTATATCTACTTAGAAATTATGTGGCTAATTGAATGAACCCGTGTAGAATTCTCCGCGACTTTTTATTCTTGTTCTCTATGAAATAATAGTAATGTTCTACGTTCGCGGTAACAAGCAAGTTTTCATTAGGAGTGAGCTCAACAAGCACTCAGCTGAGCAGCGGCGAAGTTGTCCGCTGGCCGCGCTCCGACGTTCAAACTTTTGTTATTGTTTCGCTTCATTATTGTAATACGAAATACGCAGCGCCATAATTAAGAGCTAGGGAATTGTCTCATCTGATGTAATAGTTGGACGAAAGTTTTATCAACGAACTCTCATCGTGACAGAATGTTTGCCCCATAACTATAATTGCCAGATTGCTTTGCTAGATTACTTACGATATCAATTGTTATAACTTAGAATAGACTCTATTGAAATATAGCGCGGACCGCACAATGGAAGGAGCGCTGTCTCGATCAACGTTATTAGAAACCTATTAACTGGTTCATTGTAGTATCTTTATATGTCTCGCTGTCCGCTACTTCTAATGATGAGCTTTTATTATAGGATTCTCGGGGTTAATCTTATTCGTAATAAGACAGCTGTAACACATATTCGAGATAGCTTATAAGCAATTATAGCGTCCTTATTGTATCCCTTGTATTTTATAGCTCGCTAATAAAAATAAATAATATAAATTAACACAAAAGACCGTACTATTACACTTTATTATAAGTGACTACTATATATATGTATTATTCACATTCACAAACATTTGAAATTTCAATTTTATTCATCTGATCCCCAATCGTAAAACCATTCCGAATCAGCTACAGTCAATTTGAATATAAGGTGTTATTGCCAAGCCAATTTTCTATTAGCAAACGTAAGCACTCACATATTTCTGTATTTTAGCTACTATACAAACAACATAACAAAGTAGTGAAGTCGTGTTCAGGAATATGCGCAAACAGTTTAGCGCTATTGCCGTTCCGAAAATAATATACACATTTGATTCCAAGACAAATATTTGACGAGAGGCTAATGCATTTGTAGCGAGGTATTGTTAATGCAAACTTTCGGCAAGCGAAGAAAGTGGCGGATAAAAGCCGTTGCAAAAAGAATTGGCTCCTCTTCATTTTCTCTATTGTGAAGTTGAATGGAACACAAACAATCAACTTTCTCGTCGAGTTGATTGTGTGGAGACACCCTTATTGTCTACGCTCAGGTAAATAAAGTAGAAATACAATTGGCCCGCTACTATGTGCGACGGCCTGCTCAACTTTTAAATTCTCTAACTTCAATCTTATTCAGTTTCTTTTCCTTCAATTTGGAATTAACTCGAAGAAAAATGTCTTTCTTTGAGACACGATTAAAAAAATCGCTGTAAAGTTACAAAACGTGAACGAAAGTAATTGTAAATCATGTAATTTTAGAATTCAGTTCTAGGCAAAAGAAATATTAAACATTTCAACGAGGAAAAATTATTTGTGTTCGTTTCCTCCCATTTTTTCGATAACGGCATCATAAATATTAAGTATAATAAGGCTTGGTCTTTTTATTTCCGTTTTTTTACGACACTTACAATTGCCATCATCATGATGTGATTGCTATCATTGATCTGGAACAGCGTATGCGCATTATAGTATTACTATTCATATTAGTACTTAATAAAGATAATCTCCTTTAAATCTCAAACTTTCGATTAACTGTAGAAATTTATTTCTTCAATAACTAAATCATATATTTGTCAAGAATAAAATATATTAATCTTATACTTTTTGTTTTCAGATATGTGTCTAAGAAATGATAAAGACATAGTAAACAAAAAATATTTGATTATGAAACATTTATATTGACTAAACAGATAGCAGTTAAATTTTACGAGACTATAAGCAATAGTTTTGGCTTCAAGTTAAAATCTGTTTTTTGTTGTTAAAAATTAGACAATACAAACTAAATAAAAAAAAAGAAAAAAAAAGTCCCGCTGAGTTTCTTGCGCCTGTTCTTCTCAGGTCTGAGGCATTAAATTTAGTGAACCAGTGGTAAATTATTTGACGTTCAAAAAATGAAGCTTGTAACTTCTTATTTTGAATAAAATTATTTGACTTTGACTTTGACAATGTGTTACATTGAGCACCACACAATATTTCCTAAAAATGAATGAGCCTAGTAATAGATTCTACGATATTTTTCCGTAATAATGATATTGACAATTATAGATTTTTCAAAAAAAAATACGTTACCAAGATTGTGTGGAAGCATGAATTAAGATAGTTACTTGTTAGTGTAAGGTGTTACTTGCGAGTTGTTTCGTGAAGGTCGTATTCGTTGAAGAGGCTTGAGTCTTTCCATGTTAGTTTAGGATCTACTATACCCGTAACTTAAGCTAATGACAACCTAACTTATTTACCCAGTAAGAATGCTTCCGTAAATGCCCTCCTCTATTCTGCGTAGGTATTATTATATTGCAACGGTTTTTCCTTACGTAGGTTCCTTATTTTGTGGTTAAATATATTTTGATTTTTTGTAGCTTCTCGCTGTATCTCACACATAGAAGGGTAGGTATAGGGAACCATAGAACCTAGTATTATGACATTCCATTCTCTTTTTTAATATTTCCGTTTCCTACTTTCCACCGATTTGAGGCGTTGCATGCTGAGTTGGAATCGAACCCACAACCTGTTGCGTTTACAGTCACATGCTTGTGCTTCTGCATCACGACAAGCCAGACATACTTTGAAAAAAGTAGCAAAAACTTAGCTATGTTATCTTCAGGAACAAAGCTTTTGGATTTCCACATATACCTATAACTCCACTCGGAGGATAGCGATGATATCGTTTGTAACTAATTAGTGCAATTAAGCGTGTTATCGTCACATCTGGATGAATACATGAACACGTGTCTGCTATATATATTTTAAGATATTTTTACTACAGGCTTTATATAAACTTCAGACTTCAGAATGAAGACATTTTGCACTCAATCAAAGGAGTTGTTCATTCATAAATACTTTAAAGATATTCTCTTACTATTATGAAAGTAAAATTAATTTATATTTAGGTGTTTTCCAATTTATCTAAAATTGCTATTTAATTTGTACTATATTTTTAGGTCCTTTTTGTGTGGGATTTGTCATAAAATAAATAGTATCAAAACATTAATACGTTACTTTTACACGTTTTTCTTAAAACATAAATAGAAACAAACGATGGTTTAGTTCTGTAAAATTTATGGTGTAAATGTTTCGATATTTTTATATAAATGTATATTCTTAACTTATATTGGAATAAATTCCAAATGTTAGCATTGTGTAGCTCCAGTTGATCTATACACACTATATTTTACGTATATACAACGCAAGGTTTATCTTTTGTCTACTATAATTGTTGCGGTCAGGCAAAATCGCCCCGAGATCGCCGCGTGAAGCGCGTAATCCCGCTGGAAAGACGTGCCCGAGAGACGCGGTATAGGATTTGTAGGATAACCGGACGCTACACCAGAATACCCTTGTTGTGGTTACAATACCACGAATACAATCGACTTAACCTTTTCAACTATTCTATACTACACTATTGAATTTCAAATTTCAATATACGGTACTATGTGCTAGTAGATATTTTAATAATAACCGCCGACCTCTATAATAGATATCAATAACGGTGCCTTCCCTAGGCGGCTATTTTATAATCCTACTATAATCTCGAAACATGAAAGCATTTTAATAAAGATATTCGTTTATTATTATAGCAAGTGATATTAAATTTATTCGTTGTCTGAAAACTTATAATATTAAAGTTGTGAAGTGCACGTCTGATAATATCGTTTTAATTGCATGTAGAGGGGAGGGATTCGAATTGTGATGCTGGCTGCGAGCTTAGGACTAGCGCAGATTGTCAATAAAGACGTCGCTCGCACGTACGCCACGGTTCACTTGTTAGGAAGACCGCAGTGAGAAATCCAAATATTTACTATTGCATCTATCGAAATACAAAACTTTGCACTCGAAAAAGAGCCATCTTAAAGTTTACAGTAGTAGCGAGGTCGCATTTCGAGTCTCTTGCTTAGTTCTCGAGTGACCGGTCCGCACCAGCATCGCTTATTGCTACCACGCTTATTTACAAAGCACTACAAAATAATTTTGCTGATTTTGGAGATACTTTTACCGTATTTTGTTTACATATAGCATTTATTTAATAAAGTTGCGTCAATAAACTGTTAGTAAAAGGTATAGAGAAATAATTAATTAAAACAGAATTAAAGAAGTGCTGTGATGTTATAATATTTGATTGTTCCATTTGAGTCAAAGTTAAAGTGCCTGTAGAAATTCATAAATATTTTTTATTCATACAACAAGAACAAAAAATATCTCTCAAGCGTTAACCATTTTTCAAAAATTTCATTATATCTCATGGTTCATAGGATACAGTCTGGAAGAGACGCAGCCACTAAATGCTTCAGCCTAAATATGCCAACACAGAGTTTTATTAAAAGCTGAAGCCGCCTTCAAGCCTTATTCTTCATGGCACGCTCTATCCGCCGCTTTGTTCTCACACACCAAGGGCTTGTGTACTCAAGCACCTGGATACTGAGTGGCGCGCAATAAGTGCAGAATGTATTTACGCAGCGCGATTACGCATCGCTCGCTGGGCGAGATCGAGCGATGAGTGATTGTATATGCGTGACAAAACCGTCATACCATATATAGCCTGAGAGTTATGACTTTCCGATATAAAAGTGGTGGTTCTACTATTTACATTATTATCTAAAGTCAGTCAAATTCATAGTAAATAGCGAATCTAAGCTCTTGAGGTAAAGCGAATATGCAAGAATAATAAATAAGGGTATAACTAAATAAATCTTTAAGGCATCTAAAGCAGATACAAAATATAAATTCTAACAATTTGCTTGTTTTAAAAAAATAATTTATAATATAATAATCAAGTCTCTGAAGTCATAAAATGGTGTAGGTACAATGTATCGGTAGTTATTATTCTGATTGCAAGTTTACAGGTAGGTCGCTATAAAGATTGTTATAAGAGAGTTAGCTAAAGTGAAGTAACGGTGGCCTGGTCAAGTTTTACAAAGTCTGACACTCCAGCCTAGCCATGATGCCAAAGCAAATAAATCTGAGGAGTTGAAAGAAAGCCGGTGTCGAGCCGCCATTGCAAACCTCTCGACGCCACACCGCTGGTCGAAACACTATCCCATGTCCAAAAACAGCTTTCGCATCCTCTAGTGCCGAATCCGTCACCCAAAAATAATTCTTAATACTTTAGTAAAGCCGTGCTTGCCGTATATGTATCAGATGCTGATGAAACGAACAGTCTCCGCCTCAGCGCAACCTACGAAAAATCGTGAAATAGCTTAAAATTTTCGGACACAATCGTGAAATGTAAAGCAAAGCCTGTGACGTATTTCATGTAGAGTATTTACGTGGAAGCTTTTTTTTTAGTATTGAACTAAAATGTTTTGTTCAAGCTTAGGTTTCGGTAGGATTTTTAAAATCTAAATAAATAATACGCGGTATCTGATATTTCACGTTGCTTTATGTTTCGAGATAACAGGTTTGATGCAAACTTTTTCCATTTTCAATGTTTAAATAAGTAAATAGTTTTTGCTATTCATCGTTGTTCAAAGTCGTTTCCATGTGTATTTTTCAGCTATTTCAATTATTGTTTTTGCAAAAACAAATTATAACTGGAAAATTGTATTCACTAACATAAGCTAGAGCTTATTCGTTTGCTATTTTTTAGAAATTGAATACAAAAAATATATTAAGGTATATATGAATACCGATATTATTTAAGTTATTAATTTTATTATTGATTGTTATGTATTGATACTTATGTAAAGAAACAAAAACTAAATTAAGAAAAAACTTACAATAAATATTTGTTCTCTCAAAGTCAAAGTCAAAGTCAAATAATTTTATTCAAAATAAGAAGTTAAAAGCTTCATTTTTTGAACGTCAAATAATTTACCACCGGTTCACTAAATTTAATGCCTCAGACCTGAGAAGAACCGGCGCAAGAAACTCAGCGGGACTATTTTTTTATTTTTTTTTTATATTCGACAATGGTTTACAATTCTTTATTATTGGCAATGATACCTTTGAAACAGACTGGAGCGAGCATTTCATTCCCAAGGTGTGTTATCATTTATAAAATCACTAATTAGGTAATAACCTTTGACACACAAACGTCTTTTTACAATTTTTCTTTAAATATTTCTCTTTTTCTCTTTAAATATTTGTTCTCTTTGTTTATAGTTTAATAGGTTATTTTACTAAAGTATCATTACAATTATTCGAGAAGACAGCTTATTTAAAGTTTAAATAAAATCTATGAAAAGCGTTGCCGAAGAGAATGCTTAACGTCCGTTTCTAAATTGTAATAACCCTCACATTTAAATTTGAAAAGTTGTCCAGAGCGTTCGACGAGTGATGTCGAAAGAGTATTACTTATGAATCAATAGTTAATGAGTATCAATGGGGCTTTTGAAACTCCAGCCTCTGTGCATCGTCGGCGCATCATTAATATTGAAAGTTACGCCAACTCCATTGTCTCTCGAGTGGTCGCCTTTGTATATTATATGTCGACTTCTCTACGGAAATGAACTACTCATTTCCTTTAGAAACTTTTCCTTAATGCTATATTGGATCTTTGTGATATTATTGCTTGTAATTTTTTTGGACTTTTTAATTGTATTTAACCATAATATCCACAATAAATAGATTTAAAATGAAGAGATTCAACATTTTCTAACAAAAAATACTAAGAAACAATAAATGGAACCTGAGTCGGAATCAAGATTGAAGTAACTGCTGTTTTTAAGAGGTAGTTTGGAAGACATGTGTAATGGTAAAAAATTACGCACCTTTTGGCAGGTTACGAAAAAACTTACGTTTTCTTTCATTTGGGTTACAGTTCCCTCGTGGAACATAAATATAAAGAGTCCCGAGGTACATAGCCCTGTCCGAAGTTGAGCCTAAGAAAAATAAACTGGCTGAAACGATTTCATTTATTTACTTTAGTGCCATGTAAGTTTGCAAAAGTTTCTTAAAATTACTAGTATTTAATGTGTACTTAAATTATTATTTTTTTTTTTTTTTATGGATACCGGATGGCAAACGAGCAGAAGGACCGCCTGATGGTAAGTGGTTACCTTCGCCCATGAACATCTACAACACCAGAGATGTACTAGATGCGTTGCCAACCTAGAGGATACAGATGGAAAGGGAGGATAATGTAGTAGTCCGCTATCGGAACCACCACATTTTGGGGAAAGGATGGGTGGGAAAGGGGAAAACCTGGCTTACATGCCATCGAACCGGAACACATCATAAGATATTTGGCGGTTCGTCTTTGACATGATAGTGGTCGCGAGCCAGACGGAGGACGAACCTCCTACCACCAAATTAAATTTAATTATGCTAAAATATGATAACAAAGACGTTCTATTTAATTATAATATAACCAAATGATAAAAGTTTCAAACAGAGATATTGTATAATGAAGAGGCAGAACCGAAAATTATTTTGCCAGACACTTGAGAGTTGCAAGATTTTCTCACTCTTGTTAGTGATAAATTAATAATTTCCTACGTCCTTAAGAGAACGGCGCTGTGTAAAATCTAATCATTTCAAGTCTATACAAATTGTACTCCTCGCCTTTTAACTAATGATCGTTGTTCAAGACAAATGTCGACGTGAGAAACGTATGACAGTCATAATTATTAAGCATTTTATTTTTTAAAATTATGTGGAACTTTTTTTTAATGAAACTGCTTGTAATTTTTCATTTTCGTGGGTTTGGTAACAAGGCAAAGCGCGGCGTTAAGTTTCGCCACTTAGCACGCAATGCCTCAATTCGGCGGATAGTGGGGAACGGAGTGTCTTAACACTAGGTTTCCTCTGCCTACCCTGCTACATGCAGGATACAGCGTGAAGCTATGTATGTATTACTTTTGTTTATATTTCTTAATTATTCTGTAGATAAATAAAAAATATAAGTTTATAAAATATTGTCTACAGTGAAATAAGAGCTGACAGTATGTTAAATTTGACGAACTAGCCGATATTCTTATCAAATATAAAATATTTTCCTTCAATAAGTACGTCATAGCGTCTTTAATTTTTAATATTTACTATTATAAAACAATATATAGTTGCATGATTTTTGGGTAACCTTTATATAATAAAATCTTTCATTTTTATTCATCAATATCGACAAGTATTGACTTTTGTTTTGATTACAGCATACTATTGTATCATTTAAATTTGATTATGTGTACTGGAATATAATTGCCAGAAAGAGAAGTATAAAGTCTTTTGTATGAATTAATAAAACTACATAAAAGAATTTGTAACAATGTAGTAGTATCATGTCAATATTTTAACGTTATCTTCCAAAATTTAAAATGTATTCAGCACCTATTTTTTAATTAAATTTTTGTCAATTGTAAGGTAAGAAATAGATTTCATTAATTATTTTTTAAGTTCTGTCTCTTAATAGTACGAGGTGTGTTCAAAAAGTAAGGTGACTTTTCAAATTTGGCGGGCAACGTACTTTCGATTATCGATTTTTTTATTTTGTTATGTTGGTACACTCTTCCCGAACATCTGTACCAAGTTTCAAGTGTATAGCATTTTTTGTTTGGTTGGGAGAGGCGTAAAGGTTATAAGTGTTTTGCGTGCTCGGCGATTTCTTGCTATCGAAAAATATGGATTTGCATCAAATTTTGTGTAAAAAATAAAATAAAGTGCTCCGAAACACTTAAAATGTTGACAGTGGCATACGGTGAAACTGTTCTGAGTAAAAAAAATGTTTACAAGTGGTACAAACTCTTCCAAGATGGCCGGGAAGATGCCAATGACGAGCCTCGCTCTGGACGCCCAAGCACGTCAACAACTGATGAAAACGTTCAAGCAGTGAAGAAAATTGTTCTGGAAAATCGTCGAATCACTATCAGAGAAGTTGCTGAGGATGTTGGTATATCGCTTGGCTCGTGCCATGAAATTTTTTCTAACGTTTTGGGCATGAGACGTGTGTCAGCGAAGTTTGTTCCGAAATTGCTCATCATATAAATATTTTTTCTTAAAAATACAAAGTCACCTTACTTTTTGAACACACCTCGTATTGTTAATATCCGAAATTAAGACATTTTGAAGTTTAGAGACTAAATAGAGTGCATATATGTCACAGAAAATAAAACATCATTGTTCTTACAGATAAAAGTTTTTAAATCAAAAAAATGCTCCAAAAATGCTTTGTATTGAAATTTGATTTTCTGTTATACATTTTTCAGTTCAAAGATATGTATGGACAAAAAATATATTTAAACCAAAAAATCTATGAGAGAAAAAAATATAGGTACCTACATAGAATTTGTTTTGCCCAATTTTGTTATATCAAAGAGAAAAGCTCAGGTTTAGTAAAATTTCAAAATATTCGGGATCCAATCGCAATTAGCCTGTTAAAATTACTGTATAAACATTAAGCACTGATTGAATGGGAGCTTTCTTTTGCGAGATTGCCTAAAAATCCGTAAGGTCACGGACGGGTGAGGTCGCTCCCTTACCATTTTTCTCGTGAAACTATTTTAATTAAGGCCGCTCGATCGGAAGGAGTTTATAGAGGGCCAAATCGATCGGGGGTGTATTGGAAGCGTTTCGTCGGCCTCTGACGCTCTGAATCTAGTAATTGTCGTCGTCATTAACATTTACGATAATGATCTCGATCGGATTGACGTCTTCGGCTCCGGATAGAGATATGGGGCTAATCCTCGAAAATGTCCGACTCCGACCGCGTTAGGATGCCCGTCGTATGTAGATTGAGGAATCTGGTATGCGATTGTCGTTTACGATTCAATATCAATATTAATTAATTTGATTAAATCGATACAAATGCAAATGCCATATATACTATGTTACTGATATTATAATTATACAAATATATGTATATACATATAAGATTTCCATCACATCAAGCAATCCAGCAAAAAAATAATTTATAATGCTAAATCCAATTACTACAGACTACAATATTTACGGCTTATTAGAACAAACGTCAATCGGAGTATCACAAACGTAATGTGAAGTAGACATTTTGTACTACATGTATATGACATAAGGTGTGCTTGTTTGCATCAAAGTCATTAAAGCCTCGTCTCCGTCTTTCATCAAAAGCCGTACAGGCCAGGCCTGATTTGTAGATATTAATAATGGAACAGATTTCGTTCGTTCTGATGCTGTGTACGCTGAATTATGGAGAGATATAAGGAACTCGCGAGCGCAATAGCGCGTTACATTTTAATGATGAAAAATTTATAATTAGCAAAAATATTTTCATTTCAGCAAAGTAAAATAGTACGTGTGTAATTAGATTTTATTTAAATAAAAATGTGCATGTGTATATGTTCGTACTTTTTTCAATTATTAATTTTATTTGCCTTTAATTAAACTCGAATATTTTACCGCATTGACCTTCATATTTCTCTTCTAGTGGGTAGAAAGAACTAGGAAAAATACTTCATTACTAACTGCTACTTTAGTACTAAATTAATATGGTTTACGAGAAATTTAACACAACAGGGAATCGAATATAGGACCTGCGAACTCATTTGATCCATGAGTCACACCTTATTATACCGCAATTGTCACCAAAAATATACCAAAAACAATGATAGCCTTAACATGTAACAGTTTTAAAATCATTTCATATTTCCAGACAACTGTTGCATCAATACCACCCTCTGTGAAATACTCGTGAATAAATCAAAAGGCATATTATAAATCTACTTCAATATTTTCTTGACATAAAATAAGCCTTTTGAACGAGGAGGAATAAGCGAATGGCCTGTACGTGCTCTCCGTACCATTATGTTAGGCTCGGTGCACACAACGTATAGGTATAAAACGGCATTCTTTTGTATCGACCCTTATCTCGCCCGTCTCGTACTCACCGCAACCCCTTGCTCATAATGATGTGTCTAGCAAAATGCAAGCCTAAAAATAAGGTGTAATTTTACGTACGTTAATCTTTTCATGCGTGGACACGCACGCATCTTATATTCATGACGCTTGAGCTTTTCTTAACGAATATTCTCTTTTTGAAGTGCAACTTTGTGAAACATTGTAATATTTTTATTAAAAATATTCAGATTAAAACTTTGTAACATTATGTTATTTACTTTTTATAATTTTATACAAAAACATGTCAAAATTGACATTTTCCTATAATCTATATATTAGGACGTGAAGCAAATACTTTGTACCCCTTTTTATAAAAATTACGCGGACGGAGGAGCATGTAATTTGGCACACTTATAGTTCATATAGATAATGAGTGTAGAATGCTAATATTTTTTTTAATGCATCAAATATATATTAAATTATTAAAATAAATATTACACACACCGTGGTTTGACATCCATGTTTATACAAAGTGACATATACATTGCTCAAGACAACGCGTTGTTAACGCGTCAACGGGGACACTAGTTATTATAAACACACAATATAATATAAATACATTACATATTGAAATATTTTATTAATTGACTAATAAAATTAATTGTATAGATCGAATTTAGCGAGAAAACGACCTTAAAGAATCCTCAATTACATAGAATTAGCACGTAATGAAGTACAAACTTTGTACTTCAACTACTTTCATTATGCAGACTTGGCACTCATTTGTGTGGAAGTATTTACAATAAAACTTTTCAACTTAAACTAGTTTACTTTGACTGTGTAGTTACGCTGTCTAAATACTTGAGATGTTGTAGAAAAAGTAAACACGCGTTCTCAGATACGCTTATAACATGAAGATGTAATAGGTGTACCACTTTAAAAGACATCGTAGGCTAGATTACCGCCCTAAGTCTAAGTTAATAATATTCAATATTTCATATGAGTGTGTTAAAAGTTTTCAGAAATAATTGCGAGGGTGGCTGGTCACGGTGCCGAGGCCTAAAGGTAGCCACTAAGTTTCGCCACCACTAATCCGATACAAAACAAGTTGATTCAATAAGCTCATACGTTATTCTATATGATTCAAATATTTATACATAATATAAGACAAGTATACCCAACGGTAACGGTGGAGATTACTCTGCGGCATCCCTGTTACCGCTTGCGCCTAATGAATCCTCGTGACCGCCAGTCCTGTCTTGTCAGAGCCGCTGAGAACTCTAAATAAACTGCTTATGCATGTTTTGTGTTTTTCAGTCCATTATGTAGTACTACTTCGAAGTAAATACATATCAACATTTCATATTTTCAGCACTTTGAGACAGGTTAAAATTGTTTTGCGTCTTTCTTTGTTGAGCTGGATTGTTGTGTGAGGTGTACCTTACTTCGCATTACTTTATAAAATATTAAAAGTTATTTTCTTTTATATTTAGGTAACTCACTTTTCCAACATTAATAATTAACCTAATCTTTTTGATAAAATATATATGATATTTGTGTACATTTTCATATCAAATATAAAAATATATTTCCATATCTAGAATCAGCTAATTACCGAGGCCAGGGTTGGCACTTGAATTTTTACTGAGGGTTCAAAATATTAGCATAAGGATTTATCTCGAGATAAAACACGATGGCTCAGACGGTACGCAGATGCGAAGAATCCGCTGATCCCTCGTTGAGAAGAAACAAACATCGTAAAAAGTTGTGAATATCGTTAATACTTCTCAAAGTTACAAATATCTGAACATTTTCTTGTTTCAACTATTCTTGACATTACATGTAAATTAAGGGTTTATATTCTCGATAGCCATTGCAGATAAAGGCCCCAGGGTAAATAAGTAATGAAGGTAAAAGGAAAAATGAGATTGGAATTCAGTGGTATAACGCAAAAGACCTCTCAACAGGCCCCATGCTTTATACATATTTCAACAGATGTTGCTTGATTCACTGAAGTATATTCCACTCCATGTATTTTGTCTTAACATTTTTCTGCAGTATTTGTAAGTATATTTATAACTTGATACCAATGTCCATTGTATTGTTATTGAGATTATTTTTTTATAGTGATTTCTCTTAAAAAAAATAAATAGTATATGGGAATACATAGAGGTTTTATTCATTAAATAATGAGTGTCATTTAACTTGGTTCTCTTCTGTCGTTCAGATTACAACAGACACAAAATAAACAAATTTTCCCCAAAAAGTATGTTAATATTGGTAATGAACAAACTAGGAAACAATTTATTTTAATTCCTTATTTTATATCCTCCTAATGTTCAGTCTATTTCAGCGTTGCTTACATTTCCAAATTGTAATTCAACCAGTAAAGCCTTGTTTGCCTGCTCCGCTTAGAGCAAACACTGAAATGATGTAGGAACAGTGAAAAATATGACACGATGCGCGACGTTCAAACCAGTTTACATCAACTCCAAAGGTTAACACAGCTCATGAATAAAACTATATAACGACAGGATTTACAGTAGCTGATATAATTTTAACTATGGATAGCAGCGAGTATGTAAGCAAGATAAAATAAAGAATATACGTATTTTAATAGAAACATTTTGTAATAGAAAAGTTAAGATATTGCAGGCAACATGTGGCGGATGTGAGGTACGAGTGAGACGATCTTGACGGCACATGCCGAGTATCGCGATATTAATATTTAATCCACACAAGTTAATTTCGCCCGCTAGATGCCTACAGATATTTTCATAACTGAAGCTTTGCCTACTAATGTGCAGATGTGGTTTCAGCGAAATGGAAATCATTGAAGGCTTAGTTAAACAAAAGCAATATTCATATGTAAATAGTATTTGTGATAAACCGCTTCCAAATTGAATACGAATAGAAGTTCGTAAAGAAGTTCCAGTTTCTTGTAAATTTAAAAGTCGAAATATCAGGGATGTAAAGGCAGAATATGTTTACAAGGTAGTCAGCGAATGTACGGTGGTGAGAGACGACTTACAATCTGTCGCGTCGCGCCCGCGGCTACGCGCTTATGAAAACTTTACTCAGGTAAGGCGAGCTTCGGAGCAAACAATTTGTACCGCTTACACACTGAACAAATATCCTTATCTGGGTAACAGATTGAAATATATTTCACTATTCTCCAGCATCGTATAACTCAACGTTTTAAAGTAAACCTTATTTATTTCGCCTCTCTAAATAGTAGTTGATTATCTCATAATGCTTTGCTTTGCTGTAGATATCCACAAAGATAAGCTACAGAAAAACAATTTCTTTCTGCTGTAAGTTGTGAAGCTTTTTAATATAGTTTGAGTCATTATAAAATACTTCTGAAATAATTATACATAAAAATCTATTTGTGATTTACAATAAAATGCTTTATGTCAAAATGTTCTCATGCAATGAAAACAAAAATAAAAATGTTTCGAACGATTTAGCGAAACTTGTAGATTTTATTTAAAAAGTGTTTCATACAATTATTTAAAGTCATTACGTTCCAACTCTCCAAGGAATTGTAATGACGATCTCGACTCAATTATTACCATCCAGTGCCGTGAAGCAATTACCATAATGGTCCACTTAATATAAACGATGATTCCAGTAAATATTGCATGTACAGTTACCGTCACTTCCTTGGACCTATTTATTTTAATAATTTTCCCTTAATTATGAGGGTAGGAGGGCGGGTCGGTTACAACGTTAATGAACTCAAATGTAATAGATATTTCCCGACCTATAATATTGTAAATCAGTGGTATCACCAAGGTTACTATTTAAAATGATGTTTTCTTCACATTTATCTACCTGTTAGAACTTTTGTTATATTATCTCTCATTTCGTTACAGTTTCAATTAAAATTTACGTTTAGTTAAATTCATTTTCATGTGCTAAATAATCAAAATTCCTTTTCCGCTATTCATTCTATTTATTACCAAACCAATTAATATTCAAAGTTCCATAAATTAGTAAAAGTGATGACAGCTTGATAACAATAGTATTAATGATTTATCGAAATTCTAATTATAAGTCTCGTTTTAATGTGAGTTTTTATCATTGATCTACGGGTCTCGGAAAGAGGTAAGTGTTATTGCTTTGGAACACGTAGTATAATTGTAGCAGAGAACATAATATACCATCACGCACGCCTTCGCAGCTGGTTAACGGAACTTGTCCGTTCCGGAGTTATATGTGATTTGACTTTACGTACTTCACGATTAAACTCGAAATTTTAATTTACTACGATACGTGTATAATATTTTACGATCCTATAAAAATATATATAAAGCTAATTCTATATTTTTATAGGATCGTAACTATACGAAATTAGTAAGCGAGAAAATTGAGTAACAAGGCCACGAAAAGCTTCCGTCGTAGTGTAATTCGGACCTATCTAAATGCACACCATATTTCAAATAACAGTACCAACTATGAACTGGTTAGAGTTATAATATGACGTTGAGTTATTCATTGGTACACTCTACTTGATAATCAGTGAAAAATATTTAAAAATAGTAAAGTAATGGAAGTAATGTAGTCCTCCTAACTATCAAGATAAAATAGTATCTGTTTCGAGTTTAGAGAGGACTAAGCTCTTCGTAAGTAACGTTTTATTTTATGATCATATGCACAGTAAGGAGTTTTAAAGAGATCTCGATAGCTAGCTCGCTCGAAGAAGTCGTAGAATTGCTAAAAAGCACGTTCGCGGGTTTTAACTTGAGTTACGTAAATACTTCTAATCTTGCGCTCGGGGCGAAGTTGCAAGCTTTGTAAACAGAGAAAAGGTGACTTCGTTCTGTATCAACTAACCTAAGTTCGGCTTGGAATGTGATTACGCCATTACGACCGCGTACAGTCTACGCCACCTTTATTCAAGTTTTTCTTAACTTCTAATAGTGGTAACATTGTGGGAGTTCAAAAAAGCAATTTCGCGCTTCCACTGACCCGCGGTTTATGGTAATGCGGCTCTGTCCCGTCTATAGCTTTGTTTAAAATTGTGCAATACTTGTTTCGAAACTGCGCTTGTGGTTTTCAGGTGCCTTATATAATGGCGAGAGAAGTTAGTTTTGGAATCTTTGTTTGGGTAGCGCAGACTATTTGAACTTGTTGTTTTTTAATACCCGCCCAGTTCTCAATTATTTGTTTTAAATGCGATTCAAATGTAGCACAGTTTATATAAAATGTTGGTAAATTGTTTTACTGTGAATATAAAGTGAAGTGTAAAACTGAAATGATTTTGAAGCGAGGTGAGAGTAATGTAACTCAAATATAGCCGACGGCAACGGCGGGCGGACTAGGACGGGGTTCCGGACCGGCTTATCATTGTCGATAATGCTTTCAACATATATACTAACTGGCAGTATTTGTTCATACTACGTGCACTCGACCTATATTTGAACGTTATTACTTTAGTGTACGATTCGGCGTAATATTAACTACTTTCATATGTATATATGTAACGTAATGTGTTATTCATTAAATTACAAAACAGCTGTGAAATCATTTCGAGTATTACTAATTGACTTATGGTTATCAAAATACCATTAATCAGGCCCTTCATTAATCCTCTTGAATTTATCAGGACTTGCGATCTCTTTTTATAAGGCGATCATGCAGAAACCCTGATAACTCCGCTTATTTCCGAAATTAGTTCGCAACTACAACGTTATCGAAACTTGTACATGGTTCGATTGGCTCAATCTGTGTAATATTACATAAGTTCTTGATTAAATTTAATAAAACCAAGACGGTTGCCTAATTGCGCACGGGAAGTTTCATTAACGACTCTTCGATTTTCCTGGATCCTATCGATTTGTCTTCGCACGGTACAACCGCTTGCCGTCAGCGAAATTTAATATATCTAGAATTTCAATTTTATGTATTTGTAAGGGAATTGAAAATGCAGCACACAATTTAAAACTTATCTGAAACTATCTGAAGATTTAATTAAATTTATGCTATGCTATGGGATATAACTTTTTAAAGTATTATTTTTTATTGGAGCAGTTTTGATAATTGCGTATGAATATTTCTATCACGATAAAAACGACATGTAATGAGACACTTCCCGCTATTGCGTCGAAATTTTAATTCATTTTGTACAATAATATTTGTTGACTATTATCATTTTAGTTGTTTGTGGCATTTTAAAATTCTTTTAATCGAGAAAGGATTTCGAATATACGTTATTATTATATGAGCAATATATATAAAATTTTACGACACTCGATTCAGTTCATTACAGTTAATAACAATTTCTTTTTTATAATATAAATAAAATGATAATTACTTCCACTCAATTTTTTGCACCAGTTTATCGTTTTTTCCGGATGAGTATCCATTACGTTACAATTAACTAAATTGGATATTATATTTTAAAGGCTTATTTGTTATGCGATGAATATCAATTGAAATTAATATATACGGTTGAAATATAAAAAAACATATAACGAAATATTTTTTTGTAAGTAAGAACACAATTATGTATGAGGATGCATAGTTATACAATTATAATCATTAATTAATGAAAGAAATAGGTTGTAAACATGGTATTACAGCATAAAATTAACTAAAACACGGTAAATGCAATTTTAACACGTTGCAATTTAATCACGAATCAATTAGTCCGTCAAACTTAAGCATTTTATTAAAACTTGGCGCGCACCAGCCTCGTTAGGCTCTCAACACGAAATCGCCTTTGCGGTCGCTGCTTATTAAACTTCTTAGTTGATTGTATGTTATATTTGATTTTTTTTAAATATTTTATTACAACTTACTTCGACATATCAGCCTAACAAGGTTCAATAAAGCAAGAAGCGGCTTCACGCTTTATTCCGTATATCACGATAGTCAGACGAACGGAGTGTCAATACACTTCGTTCATCGCTTTCCGCCCGAATTCGAAACATTACTAAAGACGGAACCCAAAGATCTGAGAAAGAATATTTTGATTCTAAAAAATTTCCCGAGTGGGAATCGAACCTACAATCATTCGTATTTACAGTTCGACGCTGTCCCATTATGTCATGATGACCTATATATGTGTATATGTATGTATTTTTACGTAAAATCATAATTGTATTCCATTCTTGTTAAAAATTAAAACAAGATGTAAAAATCTATGTAATAGTTTTCAAAATACACAATAATTTAAAAAAATATTATTTGGCATTATAGAAAGTTAAATTATACTCAAAGTAATTATAACACTTGGCTCGACGTGAAATTGAAGGTTACAACCTCATAATTTGCAGCCATATAAACTAGCTAAGATCATTTACCGGAAGGAGATAATTTAATATTTAAGCATGATTATAACATAAGCGAATATTTATATATGTAAAATTGTCAAAACCGTACATTGTCCATAGTCCGGTGGGTTTACATTGTTCATCTACATTGAAATTTCAAAGAGCCCCAACATGTTTTGTTTCAAATAGTTCCTTAAAACTGGATGAATTAAATTTTTGCAATGAAACAGACAATTCAAACCGCAACAAACACTGAAGAAGGTCAAGTGCGTTACGGTGCAGTATTTTAGCTTAATACAAAACTAAAATATAATTATTTTAACGTTTCTCGTGTATTGTTTTATGATATTACAACTGAGTTAAAGTTAAAATAATTTTTATATTTTTTTATGACTAACATTACGACTTTGAGATTTCATAAATCTAGGCAAACATTTAACCTAAGCGTAAAATTGCGTGAATTTTAATTGTTCCACAATCTTATTCGTAACGCGATCGCTTAATGGTTTACGATGATTGATAAAAGAATAACAAATTACAAAAATAATATTTTGTTAATGGTGAACTCATTAGGAAAGCTAGCGGAAGCAGGAAATGTATAAATGATAATAAAAATGATTTCATTGGACTACAGTATATTTTTATGTACCGTAAATTGTAATTACGATTTGTAGTATTGCGACTATCAAATAATATAATAACAAAAATCATAAGCATATCAGTAAAAATATTAGACAAAACGTTGACGCCTACCTAACAATGCTAATAAGCCGCGAAGTCGCATGCGACAGCGTATACGTAGGTATAAGGTACTTGAGCGCGTCGAGTGGCCTACCGCATTCGTTAGCGACCGCGTGACGAACGCTCTCCATCCCACTCTGTCCTACTCCTCAGCTCTTTTCATTAGGAAGTAATTCAGAGTGCCGGGCACTCTTCCGCTTCATTCCTCAACGTTTGTACCTCGGAGAGTGCTCGTGGCTCCGCTGATTCAGGTACGGCTTTTGTGACAAGATTAAAGAGACACGTTTTCTTACTGACGCGCCCGAGCCTCTATTCTACTTGCGCTAAATTTGGACTTAAAGCAACTGTTATTTTGTAAGATGCATTGAGTCTCATGAATGAAATATGTTTTTTTTAATCGTTCTTTAGAACTCTGTTTAGACAGTTTAGTTTTTACAAGAAAAATAAGATGAAAGAAAAAGTTAAGCATTCGTAATGACTAATGCTAACATAAACATTGAATATTTAGATTTGATTAAATATGATTTTATGGCGGTACATATTTAATTAAGAGTATTTTCTATGTCACTATAATAAAAAAAACTCATATATTTGAGCTGAGCCTTCATGAAATAAATAATATGAAGCAAAAATTTTTATATCATCACATATATTTAAATTGAAAAAATCACGCGTTTGAAATCAGTGGATCAATATCATAATTTGCGACAGGGGTTGCAAGAGGTGGGGGAGAAAGCAGACAAGTACGCTGCTATATCATTGACACCCTTCTTACGATATTTCACACTGAGCTCTAGTTTTACAAAAAAAATATACATTCACTAAAATATTTAATAATTTCTTGTAAAAATAAGGCTTGTGGTGAAATTTAATTAATAATAATGAACTACTAAAAACAAATGAAATAAACTGTGTTATGAAGGTTATTTGTCTCTGTTGTTTAACATATTTTAAAATATATACTTCCGCCTAAAATATTAGTAGCAACGCCTATCGTAACGCTTGTCGTAAACGCGTGTCATGGCGCAGAGGCACAAGCGTGCGACTGTAAAAGCGACAGGTTGTGGGTTCGATTCCCATTCCCATTAAATGAAAATACACAATATTTCCTGGGTTTGGTAGCAAGGCAAAGCGCGGCGTTGAGTTCCGCCACTCAGCACGCAATGCTTCTCAATTCGGCGGAAAGTGGGGAACGGAATTGTTGTAAGAGCACGGAGTATCTAACTCTAGGTTCTCAGGTTCCCTCTGCCTACCCTGCTATATGCGGGATACAGCATGAAGTTAAAAAAAATAGTAGCATGAAGATTCTACAAAATTATCCATATCTAAGGCAGGTTGGTACTGTCCTTTTGAGTATAACGAAAATAACGTTTAATTATATTTATTAAAACACAATACACCATTTAAATAAAAAATATGACAGTATTTTTATTAGTAATCCACCCTCACGTCGTTTTTTATTTCATATTATAAAAATAATTTCCTACCCGCTCCCTGCTTGCCGTGCGCACCCTATGCCTATGCCGACTATGTTTTATTACAATTTGCTTCATCATACTGGTATAAAATATTTCATTTTGTTAAACAAATATAAAAATGTTAGCAAATTCTAATTTGTTATTTAATAGCCATGTACACTGTGTGTTTAAAAATTTAGTTGGTTTCTTATTACTTTATAATACCCCTAAAGAATATTTTTACGTTAAAGTCAAAATGAGGAATATTTTTATTGTTATAATCTTATGCTTTCTCGACACTTTTGAATAAAAACGCCCCGTGAAAAGTCTCCGGGGGTCACAAATCCGATTTACTGGACATAGAATGAGCAATAAGTATAATAATTATCTACACTGGCTCATTTTGAATAAAGAAAATGAAATAAAATTAGCTTTCCCTTCTTAATGGGAGTCTGTTAGGGTTTTAAATGTTTTCCTTTTTATAAATACACAAAATTTTCACTCCATTTCACACGAAAATTCTAAAGGCATTGATATTTATAGGTAATTATGAAAAAAATAATACAATGGTGGCGTCAACAGTTATTGTTATATTGAAATACCTTAGAAATAACAAAATATTTTTTCAAGCATAAAATTAGCTAAGGCAGGTATTTACGCAAAAAGCGTATCACAGGGATCAATCAGCTTTATCGGTGGACGAAATCTATAGCGCGTGTGTAGAGCACGTAGCATACTATCGCGGCGGCGATCGCGCAGTACGATATTAGTACCATTCGTCTTTGTCGTACCATTTCCTAATTTGAATAATCACAGGTGAGAACGGAACAATTTCCACTATCCGCGATATTCTTGAGAAAAATATTGGAGAGTCAGTCGTTTTGTTACGGAAGAACAATTGTTAACCATTGTTACGTACTTTAGTCTAATCCAAATTAAAATTTTAGCCAGCCAACGAAAAATGGACGTAGTGAGAATTTTTTCATTACACCACAAATCAACTGTTAAAACAAATATTTAAAAAGAGAAAGGAATTCGTAGACTACAAAACGCTCCTCATTCCTGGCTACTGGAAAACGTGAAATCCAATTTAATTTATTTTTATCGCGGGGCTTTATAATTTCATTTTCGCACTTTCCATTTCGAGAGAGCGCCGGCGCCGCGGCATGCCGCTCTATCAGAATGAGATCTCAACGAAATCAGGTACAAAAGAACGATAATGAACGTTCACTGCTTGCTACGTAATCTAAAGTATTATACGAGTCGAAATTCTTACTTCGCAGCAAAAAAAATCTACTTTATCTCCGGCACTGTGAGATGTTTAATAAAATTAAAACGTCTGAGTCTGAGAAGGACCCTTGATGTTTACGGTGGCTCTGCAACAGTATTTCGATTCTAATTTTCATTAGGTTGCCAGTAAGAAATCGTTTTAATCGACTATTAGGATACTTTCAACGTAGAATTGAGCGGATCCTCGCTTTATACATAAGTAGGATGAAATGTAGCAGTAATGATTGAAGTAAAAAGTTTTCCTTTTTTCATTTTCTTTTTGCGTTTAAAAAAGCTATCGATATCATTAAATAAATTAATATTTTTATAGAGTAAGCTGCGTCTGAGATATCTATAATGTATATATGCCGGAGTATGATATGATATTATGAGATCAGTTGAAGTGTATATGTGATAGCATGCCATGGACTTTAAGAAACTTAGAATATAGCATGTCATGATCTTGTTTTTTTGTAACAACGGATATAAAACTTAAATAAATGGTAATTATTTCAAGAAGATGCATGTAAGCCTATGGTCATATTTTTTATTACACGTCGAAGTTTCAACTTCTCTATCTTACTAACTTCACAAGTTAAGAAAACAGTACTAATTGCAAACATTTATTCAGACAGATAGTAGATGTTAAGTAAAATTACCGTTTTAGTTATCTGGAATTGTCAGTGAGTTGGGCAGTAATTAGGCAAATGCAGCGTGTAACGCGACTTGAACGAAGTACGCGAAGTCGGTTCCAAGCAGTATTATTACTCATAATGGTAGCATAACCATATTTTTACAACATAATTAAAATGTAAGCTACCCTAAAATTGTACAGAGGATTGAGCAGTACTATTTCACCTTAACGAACCGTAGCAAACTACCCAAAAAGGTGTTCGTTTGCGTTCATATACCAATTAAAAGCACCGTAAATTGCACGGTTGGAGTGAGAATAGGGACTTAGTATTATTTCAATATATTTTATTAACCTTAACTGTAATATATAATCCTAATTTTAGGAAATAGCTAACATACATTATTCAATGTCTACATTAATATTTATAGACATTTTCGTAAAATTGCTATTTCCGGTAAAAAGAACTTCCACTAATATAATAAGTGTATGGATTATTGGATGGCGGGTAGAACATCACTCGGTACATTGAGAGCTTTAAAATCGCCTTATAGGAATAACAAGGAACGCGGTTGTGGGTGTCTAACTTAAATAAGATTTAATATTCTTATCCGACAGCAAGTTTCCTGGAGGAGCGTGTGTAATCAAAATCTGCACTGGAAAACTTTATACGGAATCTCCTAACAATTGTAGAACTTGGTGGTAGCCTTTAAAAAACTGAAATGAACCTGTCGTTTAAACTAATTTCATTTTCAACTTTGCGTTAGAATAGTTTTTTCATGTTTCTCGAGATTTTTCGAAGCAACTCGTTCACGGTAAAAAAATCAATTTCTTACGACTGCTACTACCAGAAAGCGTAACTTGTGAGCTGCTTACTTTTGAAAGTGCGACATGGAAATGTAAAGGAAACTCTACTTAAATTTTAATTTCTACATGAAACGACAGTGAAAAACGCTTGCTTATAAGTTTCCTGCTATACTAACGAATTTAAAATTTAAATCTTAACATACTAAAACATTAGCTACTTTTAATTTTAAATCGTGCTTTTATATAATGCACTCGTACTTGCATCTAGCTGTAAAAACTGTAAAATCAACCTTAACGCGTTCTAAAGCACGAATAATTGATACAAATCGTTACAAGGGTAATAAAAATAGCTGAGTCGGAGACTCGAGAGCATTTCGAAGACAGAAAAACTATTAAACGTGACTAAGTAGATTTGCGACAGAACGGAGTGGCCCTTGTCCTTCAAGAGCGCAATTAGTTCGCTTTTTGCTGCACTCAGTATTTTGACTAATGATTGGAGGAGTGCGCTGCGGTTGTTTACTCACAACAAATGATGATTTATCGTTTTATTCTCCGCTTCTAATCCCTTTATTTGAAATCCCATAATTTCTCATTTATGTGCTTGAAACAATAGGCTTTGAACATATCTCGATATAACAATAGATTTCAATAGAAAACTATGTCGAAGCAGTAAAAATAAAGTGATTATCGTAATAAAATGAGGGGTGAGAAGTTAAATGGAAAAATCGTTAGTAAAATATAAATGTGGAGCATAGGCATGCGTTCATAATATGCAAATGTGTAGGCGTGGCGCAAGAAACTTGGCAGCGACCAGGCGGTCGCATCATCCTGCAAATCTGCGCACTTTGCTTATCAGCTCTGATTCATACTAACGTCGTACACACAGCAACATTACCCACACGCGCATGTGTGTCCGCGTTACTTTAGTGAATGCGCCACCAGACGTCATTTTATTTTGTAGATATGGACGTTCGTACGGCCCGGGGATTCGCCGACGCTTTGTCGAGGGAGAAAAGAATGGATCGTGATGAGAAATGTGCCGGAATAATTTATCTTCGGGTTAGTTTAGAAAGAAGGTTGTCTCCGACAGTGCTGTGCGGACGAAGGCTTATTTCTAATTCAGGGATGTGTTTTCGAAAGGAAGATAAAGCACTGCGTGTGAATAACTGAATATAAACGATGACGCGCAAAAGTTGTAGAGCTCCGGAGAAATGATGGCGCCGTAGCTTAATCCGAGTCTACCTGAATCGCGCTACGACGTGTACAAGGAAACGGATACAGAGCGTCGTCAAAAACATTATTTTTATTTGTAAGTCGTAACAAAAAAGTAGATAGCAGTGCACGTGTCGTTTATGTTAGAAACGGTAAAAACTCGACACAAAGTCGCGGAGATTTTTATCGTTCTTTGTAATGTTCGTAACGGGAAGTTTGTATACTAAAAACGTAATATTTAACCTTTAACTATTTGCTCCAATTTGTTCTATCGGCGGAGGAAAACTTAAATTGAAGTGATTAAAGCGTGCGCCCTTCGTGATTGATTTCTTGGAGAGACGTTTTCCGTAGTCGTCCGGCCACCATTGTGCCTCTAGATTTATTTCTGTTTCCTCGTTTTTATTGCGTACTCAGATCTTATAACGAAATAGTTACGGCTGTTAAAAGGTTTTATTGGTTAACCTTCGGCGTATGCGGTCATAAAATAGATTCGTAACCAAAGAACCGTACGCGTTGCTCTAGATTTATAACTGAATCACGTGAAAAAGAAACAAATTCGCCCTATAGAAAGATATAAAACTGGAGATATAGCATGAATTTATTGGGAAATTGTGTAAATCTCAGTATAATAAAATATTTTCTATTGAATATTGTATGAAAAGAGTTTTACGGGTCCCACTCATTTCACTTCATTTTACCTTTTATGCAAAACCCTATTTTCAGTGTATGAAGAATATGGTGTCAAGATACTAAGCAATCTTCAGTAAGTTGAAATAAAAATAGCAGCCAAATTTATTTAAGATAATAGCAATTATTTATCACTAAATGTGCTATAATTGAAGAGATTGAAGTTACTACGACTTCTCTGGCCTACGAGAAAATTAACTTACCCTTCCCAAAGTCCGCAGAAACTTTACGCACTTAATAAACTTGCGCGAATTAAAATTCCATCGGTTTAGTAGCAATCGTGCTGGAACGCGGTTAACTCTTTTAGCTCGAGTTATTATTAAGGGACACGTTTTGGTTGTGCTAATTAATGTACAGCGGCCCTTCTATTGTAATGGTATTTACAAATTTAAGGAGAGTAATGTACTATAAGCTTGGGAGATTTAAAAGAAATTATAAGTAAATAAAATACTGCTCATAAAGCTTAGAAGTCGTTGACCTCATCGGTGAAATTGGATGAAGATTTATTTTTCTTCAATTTGTTTACGAATTCAGAATTGAAAATAAACCAAAGGAAAAGAGTTGTAAACATTCAAAATATTTATACAAAACCGGAAATAAATATTGAAATATCTATGTAGTCGAAACTATAATTCATTTTATTAAATGTTTTTATGTGTATGTATACAAATATATTCTAATCTTTTGTATATATATTTGACACAAAGTTATCGATAT
Organism: Philaethria dido; assembly: GCA_033558755.1. Lineage (NCBI taxonomy): Eukaryota > Metazoa > Arthropoda > Insecta > Lepidoptera > Nymphalidae > Philaethria > Philaethria dido. Next base: position 1,234,107 of record JAKGSA010000212.1, on the reverse strand, counting down.
ATAGCCAAATCGTTAAATATGCCATGTCATGACTTCAAATTAACCACGTTTCTCATAGATACATAAATGTTATTATTTTATAACTGAGTTCCACTGGATAAGTTTTAGATGTAGGTTGTTTCTTATGATGTACTTTAATAATTAAACGTAATTTGTAATTTTATTATGTGAAAAAACATATGTAAGTATTTATTTGTTATTGAACTGGTTCATCAATAAGGAAACCTTCTGGGTTCTTTTCATTTATTCATTTATGAATAATATAGAAATTACGCTTATAACCCTTCAATTGCTTGAAATATTTTATTTATTTCCAACGTTTAAGGCAACGGAAATGTTAAAAGAGAATGAAGTGTCTTAGTTCTCTGGTTCCCTCTGCCAACCCAGCTATGTGCGGGATAGGGCGTGAAATTTAGCAGAATATGCAATTTTTTTCTGTATTACTGTAAAACTAAAAATTAAATATATAAGCAGTGCAATCTTCAACTTAACATTTAAACTCATAACTAAAAGTACTTAAGTACTCAAGAGCAAGTAAACAAATTTTGCAACATAATATGTAATCTTTATCCAATTTTGGTAATATAATTGTAGAATAAGACAATAGTTAAGACCTGTTTAACAAAGTTGTGCGTATTGTTGTCTAAATAACGCTTATCTCCCGTAGAGCAACTTCTAGGGTTATATTTGCTCACATACTATTGTATTCTCTTTAACGATATCTGCTTTAATATTAAGGTAAGTTTCCCAAGTGTCGGTTTGGATTGCAGTTGTATTGTATAAGCACTATTTTCTCAAACATTGCACAAGTTTTCTTTCAAAATAAAATTTTGTTAGAACTTAGAACAATTTAGTTATATTGTTATTTCTTATTAGGCAGATATTACTAATAAGCAGATGTAGATTCATGTTGAGTGAATATAAAATTCCTAGATATGTACAGTATGCTTGTCTATATATAAATACGTGAAGCAAAAGCTATGGACCAATTTTTACGAAAATTACGCGAAATTTGGCACACTTATAGTTTATATAGAGAAGGAGTGCAGAATGCTAACATTTTTTTTAAATAATGCATAAATGTATATTAAATTAACAAATCTCATGTTTATATAAAGTGACATATACCTTGTTAAAGACAACGCGTTGTTAACGCGTCAACAGGGACACTAGTTAGTATTTAATACGTTAAGTGATTTTATACTAAAATTATTTGAAAATCTTTGATTTTAATACATATGTTCATACACGAATGTAGCTACATCTACACAAATACAATAAATAGTTTCTATTTAATTTAACAACACATTTTAATAGGCAATTAATTAATTATAATGGATGTAAAACAACGCTCCAAGTACAGTAATGGGTCTATAAAAAAATGACGGCTCTATTTAATCAAGACCTTTCTAGCTTCTAATCACTGGAAGTTTATTTGTTTTCTCTAAATTAACACAGTTAGGATCTCGATTGCTTAATTAACGGCTTTAATAACATTTTGTATGCTCCTTTAAGTCGTATCGAGAGAGCTTTATCAGTAATTGAACACGAACTATTACATTGAGACCCGGAATTATATCGGAAACTTCAAACCTTTAGTAAATGACGCTATAATGAGGAAAATATTGCCTTGTTTATTTGTTATTTTTAGTGAGTTTTGTAATTATAATAGATCTAGTTTAGTTTTTCACAATGTTTATAAATTTGTTGAAAATAAAAATATGGTATTACAAAATTAAGATTTTTAAGAAAGAAGAAAAGTGGGGAATGGAATTATTGAAAGAGAATGGAGTGTCTTAACACAAGGTTCTCGAGTTCCCGCTGCCTACCCTGCTATATGCGGGTTACAGCGTGAAGTTAAAAAAAAAAGAAAATTGACTTCAAGCAAAATACACTAAAAGGTAAGATTTTTATAAAAAAGTCAAAAAGTCTCAAATTGTCTCGTCAAATTTTCAACAAAGTTTAATGGGACCACGTCAGAGGGACTAGCACTATTATATAAAAAAAGATCACCAAAATCGGTTCACCAAGTAAAAAGTTATGCGGTACACATATAAAAAAAATATAGTCGAATTGAGAACTCTTTTATGTTGAAGTCGGTTAAAAATGGATACATTTGAAAACTGACTGTTCTGTTTATCTTTTTATATTATTTTTTTAATGCCACTCGATAAGTCGCAATAAATGCACATGTTTAATCTAATTATGAATATATTTGGATTAATTTAAAAATTGCTTTAATTAAAATTTGAACCCACACCAACCTTAACAATCTGCAATACTATAGAAATATCATGTAAAACAATAACGATGATAAAACAATCATGTCCCTAATTACATTCCTTTATAAATCTCATCGTATTCAAAAAGTAAAGTGAAAAATAACTAATTGTAACTTAAAGATCTTAAAGTTGTTTTTTACCGTACTATTTAAATTAAAATTCTTGTGAATAAGTTAATATTTGTAGATACTTTTCTTCATGTATATTCCCTGTACTTTGTTATTTCAAAATTAATTTTAAGTTCGCACTTAATACTATAATGAACACTAATAAAAATATAATTTAATCGTAGTGTAAGATTATTAGAGGTTCTTAATAATATTTAAGGAGGTAGCAAGTCTTGTGAGTAAACCAGTTAATCCGTAGAGATTTATATCAAACAGTATAGAACGCAGTGCGGCTTGCTACGAGAACGCTACAGTTTGCATTTGAGTTTTAACAATGGAGATTTAAATGTAATTTAGTATTATAGCTTACGACAAATATTAAATTACATTAGTGCCTAAAAATAATAAAAAGGAAGCAATATATTACTGTAACTGGAAAAATAAAAAAAGTAAAATTACCTTATTAATTTAAATAATACTTCAAAAGCCTCAAATACTAGCAATATATTTGACTAATAACTATCAATTTGAATACAACATTCCGCGTTTCCATATCTTCTTAAACACAAGAACTCTATAAGTAAATTGAGGACCACTTTAGTGACTCGTTCTATATCTTTTTAACGGCCAGCGGAGGCTGTGTTTTATCAAAAGAGATTTTCAAGTGGTAGTAAAAACGTGTCATTGGTCCATTTATCTAATTTACCCAAAGGTAATCCACTATTTCAAATAAAATTCCAGTAATTCAACATCTATCCCTCGAGAATACGGCTTAGTACGCTCTATTACATAGCTCTCAACTCAACGAGAATGGAAAAATAAATGCGATGTCAGGCAACAGTATTGTCGGCGTTTTTTTATATTTTGAGTATAAAATAGATGAATTATAATAAGAAATGCATTTAGAAATATTCGAAACACTGTCTACATTAACTTTGTTGCTTTTTAAATTACTTTCCTTCCAAAAATATTCTAAGTTGAACACATAAATGGAACTTTTTCTACTAAACCTCACGTGGAGTTCAATTTAAGCCTTGTAAATGTGTTATTAGCGAAATCTATTTCGCGAGGATTACTATGAGAGGGCTTATTTCGCGATATGAGGATAAAATAAAGGTTTATTCGACATAAACGTTGCACGGTACATTGCTTCGTACGGGGATTGTAGTATCTTGGGAGTAAGCAAATAAAGTAATACAAGAGTGTCACCTGACGCCGAGTTTCCATTCCCACGCGCTTTAACATTGCCACTTGCTATATAATGCGCTAATTTGCTTTTGTTCTTACAGTACGCAGCTATTTCGGTTACTAAGTCTACTTTAAATGTAATCTTCACGTAGTTGGCGTATATGTGTTATGAAACAAAGAGATATAGGGTTTTAAGTACAGAAGCGTGCTTCTCGTTTGGTAATCGGTTTATGGAATAACAAAGATAATAAAGTGGGAATTAATCATACTTTGATAAAGCTTGGATCTAGATCCAGTATTTTAGTAATTTATTGTGCCAAAAATCTTAAGACAAATTGTATTTTTATGTTCTACACGTCTACTTTTTCATAATGCGTATATGTTAATAAGTGAACGTCAATTAATTTTAGTATAATTAATCATATCACGTCATTAAGCGCAGGCGTATGGCGTTTAATCAAAGTTGAAGTAATTATCGAAGATTAGATGCCATATCGATTAAACACAACGCCTGAACAAAATTTCTGCTCGGCTAATCAGCAAGCATGAAAGATAAAACCGAAAGTTTGAACGTAATTCACGATATGATTACAGGAACTGCCACCATCAAAGTTGTCGAAATGAACGTTGAGCAAGCGTGAAATCATTAGGGTTGATAATATGCTAGGCTAATGAACCGACGCGTCCCACTGCTTAGATAACTCGATATGATTAGTATGATATATTAAATCATCGCTAGACATGTGACACATAATATACATGGCTGTCACCTACTTTTATAAAAAAAAAATATATATATTATTATTTTTTTTTAATAATACAGATGTAGTTTATTTCATTATTAACAACGTGTCAAGAAGGTAGCCATCAATAATGTACCTCAGTTAGATTGAGGGTGTGATGTAAGTTTAGTGTATTTGGCTATACATATGTTTGCTGATGAATCCCGATGTCTTCCGTCGCTTGCTTAGGTGGATTATACTCGCACAATTAATCGCTGAAATTGCGTTGCCGTGGTCTACCCTACCTACCCCGACGATCTTCAATTACAAGCCAATGTAAATTTCAATAATCAAATAGTTCTTGATCAACTTTGCGATCCTTCATTTATTGATAAGCTTAAATAATAAAGTAACTTAACTAATGTGTCATCAATATTGGCAGTTTTTTAACCGTTTACGCAAATTTTTAATATGATCACTATATAAAATATAAGCCTCGTCCAATATTTGATATGATGAGAGATGGACTTGCGGAGACGTCAGCGATCAATCAGCCCGCTGACTAATACCATCTATCAATACGTCAGGACGCGTCACACCAGATGGCAGCAGCGGGAGATATTAAAATTCAATTTTCACTAACTTTTGCTTTAACGTTTTTTAAGCACGACTAAATATTTTTATGTAAAATGAAATCGATGTAAGGTTTCCACGGGAGACATTCACTCAATTTCATCCAAGGCCAACTTATCCATCGAATAAAAATAGAATATCTGTTTGTTGCATCAACAAAATATAGCGCAATTGATTTAAAAGCTTAGTGCGGAGAAATATGTCACGCAATATTTTGTAGCGATCATATTTCCTTCTGCAGTTTTTAAAATAATTGAAAACGATTCTATACAGATAGACGAGAGCTCAAGCATTTTTATTTATCTAAAAATACAGCGTCCGACAGAACACGTTTTACATTTTATGATTTTAAATATTCACCTGTAAATTAGGTGAAAGTCATCATTTATTTTGAATATCGGCCAGGAAAACAAGTTAATCGCCGGCGTTAGCGTCTACGCACGTAGATATCCAGATCGGACACTTTTATGACATCGGACACTCCGCGTTAAATGCGGCGGCTTAAAAAGGGTTGATGGCAATAGCCCTGCGCTCACCTGAAAGCGTCAGGACATAACACAACCCTTCTCATCATAGCGTGGCCGGACGTTCATTGATAATTAATGGGTGGTGCCAGTGTAACGAAAACAAACGACGGGTGGCACGCGCGTATTTATTTAAACGATTAATACCTTTTGCAGCAAACAAACCTACGCTCCTAGTTCTTGTGTATAAAATCTGATAACTGAGGCGCAAAAAATAAATGAGGCTAATGATAAATGGCGACGATTCGTGGCGCATCGATTGAGTCTGGTGAGTTACAAAATTAAACCCTTCTAAGACACGTAACCGTGTCTACGGAATGGATGTCTATAGAATGGTGCTATGTTATTAAAACTTAAATCCTTGAAGATTAAAAGAATTCTGCATAACAATAAAAAAATATACATTTAAAAGCCTTATCATTTTTTATTATTTGACATATTAATTCCAAGCGTCGTACATTGAAATATAAAAAGTAAAGAACCATTTATCTTGCTATAAAAAGATATCGGTAGCATTTTTCATAAAAGGTGAACTACTCTTTGAGGAATACGAAGAAGGGTAACTTATGTGTTTCTTTTAATATGACGTTGAAGATTTACAGCCTCAAATCGGCGAAACGCCCGCTATATATTGTCAATCATTCAGTAACGAAAAATATTCCAACTGTGAACTGTCAAATATTTATCTTTTTTTTCTCTTATCCTGGCAATGTCAATATTCGAGTCTTAGGAATGTTGGAATGTAGGTATTGAGACCTTTTCCTTTGCAAGTTATTTTTCGAATACGCTTTAAGAAAATAAACATTTTTTTTCCATTATTTGATTTAGCTTTATTGAAACGTTTCACTTCACTTCCTGATTTAGTCGCCATGAATATAAAGCTTAGTTTATATCAAACATTCATCCTCTTTATTTTCTGTTATTAAAGATTAACAACAAATTAATTATGTGATTTTTAACATTTTATAATTACTTAAATAAGCATTTTCAAGTTATTATATGAAAAATATAACTACTCTAGATTCTACTCCAGAGCACTTTATATAGCGTTAGCGTTTTCAAGTGGGGCCTCTCAGGTATCCTCCAGGAAATTGAGTTAACCACACCCGAAGACCAGGAAATTAGAAACGTTAGAAGATGTTATCTAATGTCATTCTCATGAATTGGACATGGACATTTTGAATTTACTAGGTTTTATGCATTTACTTACGATGTGGAGACCACGAGATTACGTTATCAATGGTGGACGTATATAATAGATTAAATCATATTAGTAACAAAGCAGGTTTTGAATATATTTACATTTATTTGAAGAGCATAGAAGTAAAATTAAGAATAAAATATTGTACATTATTTATATATAATATATATTATTTGTGTTACTTTCTATCCATATCTAACGATAAAACATTTAACTTAAAATTTATTTAGATACGTATCGCAGATCTCTATACCAATGTGTTTATAAGATTCCCTACTGAATAACATTGGCTTTAAACTTAATGGTTAGCTCAATACTGGACTAATTACATTAGAGACATTACCCTCAAAGTAAACCACTCAGCTTTCTGAGTAAACAGACTACAAGGAAAAATTGACAAAACCAATAAAGTGCATGGGCAGAAAAGCTCGCTATACTTTCGATTTAGTAGTTCAACAACTTAACGTGAATTCATGCATTAAATAAAGAATTCTAATGCATTATTTATAACTATTAAATGTAAATTAACAATTGTTCATTTTATATAAATGTATGTAATAGAAGTCTAACTAACATTTACTACAATTATCATAGTTTTTTTAGTTATAAAGAAATAAGAAAATCTTTATATTACTTACAACTTTTGCTTTTTTAAATAAAAGATAAAGTTAGAAGACAATTCTTTTCTTTCGTAAAATCACGAATAGCGGTAAATAGTAAATTATTTTTTTTTTCAAACATGATGGCCATTTTATCTATATAATAAATAAAGTAAACATTATATTACAATATTACCTTCATATACCAAAATAGGTCAAACAAGTTACAAACATGCTAAGAAATGGCAAGAATCAAGATCGGGGAACTATCCAAATATAATATTTCAGAACGTATTGATCCCTTAGGATGGGACTCCGTTTCGGTGGAACTTTTCAATCCCTCTGCGTGAAGGGAGTTGCATTGGACAATCTTATCAAAGAGAGGATGAGATTTTCCAGTGTCCGGTACCCTCTCACCTCCTACGATTTCCCTAGGCGCCTTAGCGTTTGTCGAATCGATTTCAAATTATAATGCGAACCTACAAATTTTAAAAGAATTTACATTGATGATTCCTTTCAAGTCGGCTTAGTTAATCGTTTCTTTAAATGAAAACTGCGGCTTTCATTTATAACGAGCGACTCGTTCCAGCTTCATCCGGGTTTTTGTAATATAAAATGGAAAAGAGTTCCTTTTATTATTTATAGCTATGTCCTGACGCTGAGTTAAGGCTCCTATCATTTGAGGTTACTAATATGATTGTTTTATTTCTATTTAATTTCTCAAAAATACTCTGCTTAAGTTATATATCTTTATTTCAACAATACTATATTACATTGATAATCAAATTCATTAACTAGTATGATATACGCTTACTCATATTGAGTTATACAAAGTTGTTATATATTCATTAAATGCGTTTTATAATAATAAACACCGTATCAGTGCTGCTTCAGTGAATTTTCGCTATTATTTTTGAAACGTCTTGAATATCTCGCCCTTAGTCTCGATCGCATTAGAGGCTCCGTCCACGATGAAGATAATGCCATTGCAATACCCAGGATCCGATTGTATTGGCAAATTGGATCAAATGCAGCGCTTACCGCACAAAAGATAAGAGCTCGGATACGGGTATAGCAGTAATATTATGTTGCGGCTATCTCCGGACCCCTCATCACGATCTAAAAGAACGTTCGTAATCGCTGTGTATTTTATCTCTTTGCTTTCTCGTTTCATTCTCATCAACTGGAATTTACATGAATCATTTTCTATAACAATCAGCTCATATAAAGCTGAGTTAATCATCTTATTACGCTAAGTGTACCGTGTAACAAAGTTTTGTATTCAAGCGTAAGGAACGTAATCAAGAGTCTTATTTTCAGTGGTCGAAAATGAGCTAGTCTGTCCATTAATAATTGGATTCAGAAGCTTGTTACAGAAATAATTACGTTGTAATACTTTGGATATCGAATAGATTTACATTTATCCAAATTCATAATAAAGTAAAATATACTATCATAAAAAATCAGGGTTCTATATCCATCTCAAACTACAGATTCGTTTAAAAGATTGAAATAAGATTTCGGCTGACATCACGCTTTTTGAAGTACCAATGTTTTTTCAAGGAATGAAAAAATATAGTCCATGTAAACGACAATGTAGATTATTACTACCCAACGGGGACACATAAAGAGGTCTATAAGAAACGTAATGGAGGGCTCTCGCTCGATAAGATGCGATTTGGTCAATGGATACAACAAAATGACCTAAGATTTCTATCTACATAAATAAAAACACATGATTGTTCTAACCGCGCGGTCATTTTGCCGTCATTACGGGGTGAATTTTAAATTTACTAAAGGTTTTACTCAACTATGTATGAAGCTGGTCCTCTCCGTGTGAGGCGCATCCGGTCGCACGCATACTCTATGAGGCTTCATTGTGTGCCAGGACTCAAGGTAAACCGATTACGTGCTAAAAATTCATAAAGGCATTGTCATCTTCATGCAAAGTATCTAATGTTTAGTAAGTGGGCTTGGCGATTATACGCACTCGCATATACGTATAAATTTTGAACAAGTGAGGTAGTCATTTAGGCCGACGTGAAATCAAACGGTGTTAATATTTCGAGACAAAAGCAAAATATGGTAATTTTTTAATAAACTCATCAAACTGCTGGGTAAATCTCGACTCGACGCCATAAACAGTGAGGAACGCTTAGGCTTATCTCAGCTTGACGATATCATTATTTCCTTTTTGTTAAAATTTACGAAGTAAAAACAAGCTCGTTGATAGCATACTAATTCGCTTTCATCAATACATAGAGTTCGATGGTTCGTCGGCCCTCACCAACTCGCCGGTTGATATCTATCCGTAATAAAACAGAAGCAAGCAATATCACCGTTAAATCTCATAATTCAAATTTCTACTGTTGTTTACCGACCGCGTTTCGGCCGCTATATAAACTCTCAAAATCTACCCACATCCGTAACGAAAGCCTGCTCCGTTATTTATGGAAAGCCACGTTTCATTGTTGTTGTCGGTTTTCATTTTAACGTTTAATTTTTTTTCTATTTATGGTGTTTTCGGAATCGCTGAAGCATACAAAATCATTTGTTTTTCGGTTCTTCCAAGGCATCGAGTTCCGGTGATGTGATTTATGAACACAGTGGGCACTCCACGTACGTTAAGATGATATAGATCACGTACTAAGGAAGAGTAATGCGTACCGAAGAAATGTGGTTGTTTTGTCTTGTGTATAGTAGGATAATGCCCATTTGCCACCGCTCTACCATAAACGTGATTTAGTGGAAAATACTGCTTATTTGCATTGCGATCCGTCTCGCTATCGCATAAACGTTCAGACGTAAAATTGAGCGTAACAAATAAGATATGGAATGGCGTAATTCTTTGGTTGTATTATTAAGTTTTGTCGGTTGGCTTAAATACCTTGTGTAGCTTATAAAATTAGTGATAAGATATTTTAAAAATGAATTCACCAAAAATGTTGTCCTATATTATTCAATTTCATACTCAAGCCTCACCTAACCTAAGTTATCTAAATATTTATTACACGAACTCCCTATTACAACATACATAAATAATTTTCATATAAATAGCAGTAGAATAGATAGTGTGCCCAACAATATCCCTCTGAATGAGGCTTTTGGAGTCAGAAGGGTTGTGTTGTTTTTGTATGCGCGTGCCGGAAGCGTAGTTCGAATGAGGGCTACCCTTTATACATACTTAAGTACCTCGGCTTTAGTATCGTAAAAATGTAATTAAAATCCACATCATCCGACGGTGATAACTATGTTTTGTGTATTTTTTTTCATGACAAGATATTTTTTTACTTTAAATTGTACGCAATTGAAACATTGTATACAGCCTTTTGTTATATATTAAGGAAGAATTTTTGTAATCATTTTGACATAGCAAAAACCTTGTTTAGTTTATGATCCTCTTTGGTCTAAATAATCACTGCCTATGTTTTAAATTGAATATTTCATTATAAATAGCTGATACATCTGTCTTTTTATAAGATGAGCATCCCATAATAATAAATGCACTGTGAATATATTTTTTATATTTAAATATTACATTCGTAAGTACTCTAGAACAACAATTGTTATAATAATGAAGCTTATCAAAACTAACCGAGTGATTGAGCGCTACCATAAAAAATATCGAGCTTTGCCTTTGTGTAATTCAACTAAAATCTAGTTGCGTTTGTAAAAGTGATCACTCATGCCGGCTGTCAGCGCGTCAGCAGTATTTTACCGCCTACCTATGTTATCTCCTTATACGTACCTAAAATCAAAGAAAAGCATGATAAATACTGTAAACGGATTACACGTGAGCGAGGCACGCAAGCCATTACAGACAAAAGATAACGTTCCGAAAATACAAAGTAAACAGAAACAGTGAAAGATGGTGGAAAGTTAAGGTGTGGTATAAAATAATTTTTCACGAACACAGTCGCCTGATAGTAGCTAATGCTTTACCAGTGGGCCCGACCGACCGCGATTCTGATAGATAGGAAATGAAGACGGATTAACCTCGCGTGGCGCGCTACCCAGTTAGCTGGTGAACAGTGACGACCGTTTCGATAAATATTGCGACTGCCAAGCCAAGATTACAACTACAATTTTGTTAACCCCCGATATAGAACTATTTATCTTTTTGTGCCATAAATAAACGCCGCTCTATCAATGACAGAACTCTAATTATTCATTTTGCAACGCAAACAATGAAATGTTTTATACTAACTACATGAATAATTTCTTTGATTTTCTGAAGAGTTTATCATAAATGCAAACTAAATTCAAGTAATGTTATATATTTAATAGAAATTGGTTGCAAAAAGATTCTTATTCGACAAATTGTATTGAACAAAATGGATATTCCCATCAGCGTGTAAGTGAGGACTATGAGATATTCATTTTAATAGAGATTACTCTATGCAAGCATTATATAGTCTAAAATATAAAGTATTTTTTTTTTAAATCACTATATCAAGAATAAAGCACGTTTCGGTTTATAAAAGTTTTATAATTTTTAAATATGAAGAATCTTCCCTCATATTCGCCCCTCCCCCTTAAAAAATAATGTTTGAAATAATTCTCTTTTATCGCGAGCGTGAAATTTTATTGTGTTCATGTTAAGTGAAAAATGTTGGCACAGCATAATATCTTAATGGTTTTCCTGAATTGTGTGATAATTTAATGAAGTAAGCCCCGTGAATTACTAAAGGATTTTGGGGCTTACCTGCCCATTTTGCATACATTAAAGTGCTCGTAATAGACATATTTATACGTATCAACTTATTCGAGGCCATCTAATAAATAAATATTTACGACATTATTGCGCTGAGCACACCTGTTATGTAAAATAAGGTATAAAATATAAAAATAAAATGAAGGTAAGGAAAGACTTATTTTCGAAGATGAGGTCGAGTGCCTTCCAACTTCAGCGAGAAGAGCTCTCGTGTCTTGCGGAAATCTTGCATGAGATTATCATAAAAGTTATAGAAAAACGAGAATTCAGGATGACTACGGTTGTCGCTACATTTTATACTGTCATAATAAAAATGTGTCGTCAAAAGAGATTGTTAGCCTAATTGGTATCATCAGCGCTTGGTGCTGGTTTGAGCGCGCAACTAAAAATAATAGTCAAGTCATTAACTGGAAGGTGTGACAACCTTGCACTTGTGGTAAGTTTGACCCACATTTGTACCACACTGATATGCGTGTTAACTATCTTTTTTAAAGGGGCTCCAGTTTACACATAATACAAGTTAATTACTTCGTGTTTGTCTATTAAAAAAATAAAATATTGTCCACATAAAAGCTTTTAACTTGCGTTTTTATACTTTACTGTATCGAGCTAAACCAACGTAATATTTTAAAACGCGGCTGTAATTACGTTTTATGTGAATATAAGCAGCTCAATTTTATTTTATTGTTGTCATGATTCATTTATACCACAGTTGTTATTTAAATTAATCTACATAGCTAATTAAATACCGTTAAATATAGGTTCTTTATTGACAATTAATTTACATTCTTATGAAGGTAAAAAATGAAAACATGGAAAATTAATTACTGCACAAAAATCTCGTTTATTTTTATATTTCGTATCATTTGTTTTCGTCAAACAATTAGGCAAACCCACGTCGAGGCAGTACCGCAGTCGAAGGGTGGTTTGACAAAGTAAATCGCGGGTGGAAAAAATGTTTGACGCACATTTCAGTTACATAATCCTATCTTGAAGTTTGCTGGGGATAACCCGCTCATGCGTCCAGCGAAACTGGGGACTCTGAACTTCTAAATGACATTTCCACGAGGCGAAGTAAATCCAGATTTGTTTGGTAGACTGACTTTCTAATTCCGCTGGAGAAGTTTGTGAAACGTATACTGTGTTCACTAGACCTGTTGCAACCGCGAGCACCCTATTTCAATCCGTTTCGGAAACTTATCCTGGTTACTTATTGGTTTTATAAACGCAAAACTCTCTGATTAAATCGCACCGCAGATTGACAAAGTTTTGCATGCTAAAACGAGATCGTTGTATAAAGGTCATCCCAAATAAAGGAGCTGGATAAATGTTGACAGTTTAGTTGCCACATTGTGTTGTTTTTGTTAGAATCTAAAACAGTTGGGTTAAAAGTTGAAATATAGAACAAAATATTTTAAACATACCAGTTAGTTATCGTTAAAATCCCATAAAATAATAGTTGCGCTGGAATTCATAATCTAGTATAACATCATGTTATATGAATGTTCTGAAAGTGATCTCGCGGCGAGAGGCATACATAATAATGTATATAATGAGGGTCATTTTTATGCAAGAAGTGTAGCCAAGTAGTCAATTTGGCATACTTCGCAAAAATTGGCATCCACACCTGGAGATTTACAGATGGTAGCTTTTTTATCTTCGCTGACATCATGAATCTATTATGGTTCTTACTTAATTATTACAGTTGCCACGAATTCAATGGTGAAAGCTTGAAATCATTTCTTGCTTATATTCATATTTTTTTGTTGTAAGTGAATATTAATTTTGAAAAGACTGTTGTTGCTAAGAGAGTTTTCTTAAATGTTTTATAAGAAAAGTTGATAATGTGGAGGGACAAAGGTGTTGGTAAATTCTATATAATTTCCGTTTCAATTACCTTTGTAATGTGACGCGCAGGTGCATTATCTAACAGTGGTTACAGAAGGGTTGTAAACTGCTTTGATATACTGTTTCTTAGGGTTCAATAAGCGTGTCACATTAAGTTTACTAAAGAATGATTTTGGGATTAGGAGGGAAGCTTTTAAATTTATCTATAATATGTACCTTCAAGGTATAAAGGAAACCTAACAATAAATTGTTCCGTTTTTCCAGCGTACCTGTCTCAGGTGGTGAATGGCAGAACCCAAAGGCATGTTTTAGCATAAATAAACTACTTAATTATATTCATAAAATTAACGCGTTAGTAACGCAGAGTATAATGAAAAACAATAGTTATTACTTGAAATCATACTCTATGGAAGTTAAAATATAGTATTATAAATAATATTGATATGGCATATCTTACTTCACAATTACATTCTTAATTCGCGCTTGTTACAAAAAGCTTGGCGTTGAGTTCCGTTATCAAATTCAGAAATGCTCATATAACTATAGACGAGGTGAAATATAAAGATTCATTCAAAAGACAACTAATAATACGTCAGTATTTAGCTGTTTGCCTACCTTACTATGCGATGGATCCATGAAAATAAAATAATGATGTTTCTTGTAGTTTTATGGCAAAAAACAAATAAAATATTAAATTACCTTCTTTTATTATAGATTTCCACCTGACGACGTGAAAAAAGATTTTTTCAATCATAAGCTGAGTGATTGTTTTTATAATCAACATTATAAAAACTATAGCAAAAAATCACCCACCCTACTATAAAATAGAATGTGACATAAAAAGCGTAAGCTAGAGAGGACCCTCATTGAAGAATTATTAATCTAGACAGTTTTATTCTTATATTATACTAGGTTTCCGCCCGCGGCTTCGCCCGCGTGGAATTCGGTTATATCACGCGACATGATAAGGAGTAGCCTAGGAGTAGTCTTTTCCAAGGTCTAGACTATTTGTCAAAATTGATTAAGTGGTTTAGGTGTGAAAGTTGTAAACAGTTGAACAATCTTACTTGAATTTATGTTTGACAATAAGGTTTCTATACAAACTTTCATCCCCTACTTCAACCCTTTCTACCATTTTTTTCGCAATAAAAAGTATCCTATGTCCTTTCTCAAGTTCAATTCTATCTTCATACAGAATTTCATCAAAATCGGTTCAGTGGTTTAGTCGTGAAAGCGTAACAGACAGACAGACAGAGTTACTTTCGCATTTTTAATATTAGTAAGGATTTTGCAAAATGGCGCAAACTGCTAACATATTTTTAGTACTGTAAAATATTTCATTAAATCAGCAAAGATCAGTTGAAACGATTATAAAGGCAATTACGAAGAGTAATTTAAAATCTTTACAAAATATAACTTTGCCTGTCGTAAAATCCACTAAGCCATACTGATAATTTAACTTATATAGCTACTTTTATTAGTTAGCAAATCATTTTTTTTTTTTTTTGGAAATAATCATACTTGTTAGTAGTTTTTATAAAGTTATTTCTATTTAAAATAATTATATCACTTACATATGAAGAATTTATTTATAAAGGAAATTGTATTGTGTAACTAAAACAGAAAGCTAACTATTTTATTGGCTCATTTTCTTATGGGTCTGTAATCGTACGCTATCTGTATCTCCCCAATCGTTCGAAGACAGATAGCGCAATAGACACGCATGCGATTGATTAGATAGGCCCGCACTAGCCCAAGCGGGTTAATAAAGCCTTCTGTGGCCATCTGATTGCCTAGTGCCTGTCCTGTTTTTCATCGAAGTCGATGGGATTTCTTTATTATTACTTATAATTGCAATTTTTGATAATTTACCAAATATTAATATGCTGTTCAATTTTAACTCTATCATATGCTATATTATAAAATCAAGCTTTTACAGTAAGTATTAAATATTGAGGTTAAGGTATTATAATGATTAAAGGAGTTAAAAGAAAAATTGGGTAGAATCTGAAGTAAAGGTAGTAACATTAAATTTTTAATTGACTTGATGAGAGTGCATTATATTGTCGAATATAAAACTGGCATTTCCATTAAAGCGCAGCGTACTCTTAATAGGAGTTTAAAAAAGTCTCAGAAAAATCTTGTGGTCCAGATAAAATCCAAATGACGCGGGTAGACCTTCCATAGTCGTACGTTTCGGAGATAAGGGACCATTTCATTAACAGCGCTGATCCAGGGTTAATTTATGCGAATACCTTTAAGATATTTACAAAACAACTAAGCGCCCGCAATGTTGCCAAGAACAATGTAAAAAAACGGCTTAACCATCGTAATCCTTACATAATGCCCTTTAAGTGGCTTGCAATTTAATGTTAAGTATCGCAATTTCAAGATGACGATGAGCCGTTCTCGAGAGGGTTTGGAAAAAATGATACACTCTGGCTTAGAGGTAAGGGGCCGGGAGGAGGACAGCAATCACGGTTAGTTAGAGAAGCAGGTGTTCCCAGAACACGATAATACTTAAGGTATTCTGTGGAATTCTGCAAAATCTTGTTACAATAACTTGAAACATAAGTCCAAGTTATGGTAGTGTATTAGATTCAATATGTGTATAATATATAGCACATGTTTACTACTTTTTTTAGAGTACGTCACATATATGGATTATCTAAACTTCCTTGAACAAAAGTTATATAGATGAAAAAGAAGAAAAAAATCACTTATGGTAATATCTACAGAACTGCTATTTATCTATTATAGTATAATAATTTGTGAACGAGAAATTTATCAGAACGTGTGAGAATATTAGGGGATGAGCATTTAAGCCTTGTGATTAAATTATGTATACTCATCTTGCTTAATTCAAATAACTATTTTTGGAATACTCTAACATGAAAACACAGACATGAAGTAAGTTCATAGAATTTGTATTAAATATAATAAATATTGTGATTTCTTATGCGTATACAAGAATTTGCTTTTAGGCTGTCTGTTCAAGTATCTGGTACGGAATTGAATACAATAATCGTAGGTATTGAATTCGTTGTAATAGCCTCTGCTGAATTAATTAGTGGGTATCGCACGAAGTGGACAAGGGGCAGGTGCGCGCTAGGCTTTACAGCGCCATTACGGAGCGAAATACATGAGCTTGAAACGCTTGAGCGATTGGCCACAATTCAAGTTAACATGCAAATAACGTTTATATAAGATAATCACTTTGTAAGTTTTTATTATACAGTAATATTATATAATAAATTAATTATTGATAGTCTCAATCAATAGCCCAGTACTTAGTCCATCCAAACTCCATTCCATAGCCCTGTTTTAGTTTTCCATATGTTCCATAGCTCCTACGCATTGACCGGTGACCATCTCTGAGCAATTGCCTATGGTTACTCTTAAAACTTAAAAAATATTGTTGTCTCAAAGGGGCCTCTACGTGTTGGACCTGTGTCCCCACGCAAGCCTTCCAAAGGTCCGGGTTCCTTTGAACCCGAGAACTTATAATGAGATACATAATAATAATAAATTGTATATTAATACCATAGAAATTTGTATAGTTTTAATCTTGCCATGGTATATTATATTAAACAGATTAGGTCAAGTATAATGACCAGTATTCGTGTTTAATTAATTAAATTTTCAATCAAATTGACCGTATCAAATCAATGCTAGAAATTCAATTTACAAATCAGCTTATATCATCGAGTTATCATTTACCTAATCTAAGCAGCGTCTGATAAACGTAGATTCGATGATCATTCTCGATGAAAAATACAGAGATTCATCGATAGAACGCGCGACTCACGGAGTGAAAAATGTACATTTAGATGGCGTTAATTCGTTTAATTTCCGGTGAGAGGCGGCGTGGGGCGAGGGAGGAGTCCGCTCAGATTAATTCAGCGTCGAGGCTGTTACAGATAAGGACACTGAAATAAATTGAAAATGTTCAGAGATTGATTTGAATACTCCCGAGAATATATGGCAGGAGTCAGCGTCAACAGAATAACCGCACTCCATTATTACTATGCTCTATTCATCAAACAGAATATTCAGAATTTCAAGAAGCAGTCAAGCATATCTAACTGAATATATTTATAAAGCTTTTTAAATAAATAAAATTTACAATGTACACGTAAAAACAAAAGTAAAAATGTTAGAACTAATGAACAGTCACGTCTGGGAAATTTCAGCGGTCTCTTAATAGCTGAATCAGATGATTGTCTATTAAATGATCGATTAATGCAATCTGCGCCAGCAAGCTGAGATGGGACATCGTTGGAGGCGCTCGTGATCCGAATGTCAAATGAACTGTAGAGGCACCCTCACCAAGACCTTTGGACCTCGTATTGCCGAGCGCTCGACCCGCCATTTACATATTGCGATTTTGTATCGATAACAATTGAAAGATGGAAAATTTTGCTTGCGCCTGGCAGATACAATATTTATTTTATCAGTAAATATATTTTAAACGTTTCACAACCCTGTTGGCATTCGTTCTAGTTCTCGTTACTATCTGTGCAATTTATAATAGTCTAACTCCAGTATTATTATTATCTTTTAGCAGAAAGTAAAAAGTATTTCTTTCAATTTTCTTCGCTAACATTATTAAAATGTTACTTGATGAATACCTAACTGAAATATAGTAATATACAATATGCTTCCACCATTGATATTATTTATGTTCTAAAAATATAGCCATTGCATCAGTATAAAACTGATGACGAATGAAATATGCGAATTTCAGAGACCCATTCGTTCGAAATGTGTAACAAATTGATTGCCGTGTAGGAGCGCTCGACAAGTACTAAGCTCGACGTCCGATTGGTAATAGCGCATGCTAAACTTATTAGCCAAACGGAAAATGGTATTAGCAAACGTACTGTCGCCCGTGCTCTCGTGAAACTTCATTCGTATGACAGAGTTGACAGTGTCGCACGTAAGTGATTGTTGCAACCAATCAAAAGCTTAATTGGGGAGCTCAAAGAGACTAAATCAAACTGAAAACTAGTTAGGTTTGAAAAACTAAAAAAGCACATTCGGAACTCGATCTGGCGAGTTGTTTTAATTTGAAAGGATAATACTTGTCGACATTCTGCGAAATGGCCGCTACTGAAATGTTAAAACAATTTATCCTAGGTAAGCCAGGAGTGTCAGATGATAATAAGACTGACATTTGGAGCGAGCCGGCGGCGGCGGTTAATTCCGCTGCGGCAGTAGCGACCGATTGTGACATGAACTAAACCCTGTTGCTACCAGTAAAACCCATCAGGTGCGAGCTGCCCAATCTAATATCACCCAGGCGCAGACTGCTCGTTCGCTTAATTCTATTTGTTTGACAAAGGTATATTTTCATTCTGTTTTACTAAAATATTTACTCACTTCGAATATACTTATATATAAATAAATAGAAGATCACTTCTAGCAGAGAAACGTCATTATTTTTATATCATAAATATTTTCTTAATATTAACAGTACATTAGACTTGTGTATAATACGTTTTTATTACAGATAGAGCGTAATTTGTTGAAACCATTAGCAAAGAAAACAAACCATGCTATTCCATTAAAACTACGCGATCCATATCCCCAGAAGAAGGAAAGCAATTATTTGAATTCAGTCAACAAAGACATGGAAAAGCACAAAGAGACCATTTCATAAGTTAAAGAGTACTGACGATAGTTATCTGAGTCTAACTAGTGATGCAGTAAATCCTACAAGTACACTTCACAACTATCCCTTCGTACGTCTTCTAAATCCAATCTCGCTTTACTACTGTATCTATAGAATCAATACTGTACATTTAAAGGTAAGACATTGTGGTTTATTGATATATCTTCATTTTTTACTATAACAAATATTAGAAACACAGTTCGTAATTGATTTATTTGTATTTGATATATTATAATAACATACAAATATATATATTACAGTAAGAAATGATAATTGGGATATCTATAAATGTTTGCCTTGCAACGGAATCGAACCCGTAACCTGCTTTGTAACAGATAGTTTTTAATAAAAGCATACTCTCCAAGTAATCTATAACGACTGTCATAATAATAAAATACAATATAGAATAAAGTTATTTATTTCGAGTGCAAAGTGAATATGAATTGCGTAGTAGTGGTCGTCGTAGATCTCGGCCACACAATTCCCTGTGAGGATTACGGCTGAGAGAGAAAAGTAAGACGATTAATCCCACAGGGTACTAGTAGGGAAAATTTATTATAAAACGGTTTCGTCCGAGGCTTTAAAATGCACCGGTGTGTTCAGAATGTTATCGATGCGGTTGAAGCGGCAACTTATTTATGTTGCTTCCTCGTTTATTACGTTGTGGACTTTATTGAATTGAAATTGTTTACTTTATTAGACACTGAGCGAAGTTATTCCGCGTAATTTGGGCGCGTTCTTTAGTACAGTACAGTTTGATATTCATTCACGAATTTCCGCTGTCGTATGGATAATTATACGAATCAGTAATACAATTATACAGGCATTGTTGTTCTATAAGAAATACTATTGAAATGCACATTTATATAAAGTGCTTAAGATACCTAATCTACACACACGGGTTCGTTTCGCGTAGATATTTCACACGATACGTCAAATAGTAATCGCACGTGAAACATTTTCAAGAATCGCGTGACGAAAAAGGCATTATTTTTGTAAAAGCAAAAGGTTAGTATAATCGATTCCTCGCTTTGCTCTATTTTACTATGACTGTACGGAAAATTAAATGTCAAGTCGTTGACTGCGTAAATGTCAAGTAAAAGAGCTTTATTAATATTCCAATTGCAGTGATATAATGGTTGATTTAATTATTATGTATAGAGAAATATATTTTAAATTAATCTTTGTAAGAACAGAAGTAAGAAGTTACTGTTAACTTTACATACAATTAGTAATACATATTTATACATATATATATGAAAATCTTAAAAATATATTAAAATCAACTGAATTCCAATCATAGTGCTAACATTCTAGAGTAATTCCATATTTATGCAACGGTAAAAGCGTTTCATTTTATCGTATATTTCGGTGTCAAATTAGTGACATTAAACCATAGGCATATCAGGCACACTGACATTTCTAAACACGAGGGGGACAAATAAATGGATGTGATATTTAGCGAACATTTAAAAGACTTAGATATTTACTGCTTTTATTTGTAGGAATATTTAACTGTTAACATAATGATTTAGTAAAAAATATTTAATTATTACAAAATCGAAATTTATGAAATTAATTTACATTTCGACAATAATAGCTTTTATATGATAAATCGTGAATCGAACGTGTAGAACACAATACAGTCGGACGTGCTAGTCATGCACTGAACTACGATGAACAATGATTTAATTGTATGAAATATTTGTTTTCCAATCATAATTTTAAAGTACTTTTGAGTTATTATAATAACAACATTTGCATACGCACAAATTATGTTAGTAATATTTAAATAATTAATTATTATTATTGCTTAAATATTGAATAATCGTTTAAATTCATATAAATATTGTTTTAATCATAAAATATCTATATAGAAATAATAATTTCATGGATAACACAAGAAAAGTGCTAGAACCAAACATGGCGCACGGTAAGAAGTGACATTTCAGTTGACGGTGTAAATAATTACTATGTCGAACACACCTGCCGGCGAAAGAAAATTAAGCGAAACGCAATTTGACTGAGTGATAAAGCACCTAGAGCGCTGGATCAGTTTAATGAGGAGTTACGAACGAAAAATTGCTCCTGATTAATTTATAATCTCATTTCCATTATTAGCGCCTGCCATTAATTACTTGGTAATTATCTCTTATAAATTTGATAATGCCTTGACATTATAGCGCGTTTAAATCATTTGTATGTTGGGTATTATAATATGAAAACAGTGCAGTTGTAAACTTCAATATGGGTTGTAAGTTCGTGCTTTGGGCGTATGAAATTGTATGTATTTTTTGTGTGTAAAATACTAACCAAATTTGATCAACTTAACTGGCTTGTCATTTGGAGTAGCAGCTATTTTAGTGTGCTATATATTTACAATGTTATTACTATATTTCAAGTTAATATATATTTGAAAATATAGTTACCTTACCTTATATTATTAGGTCAAATACTGTAAATAAAAACTATCTTTTCTTATAAATATAGCGACGACAAAATTGCCAAGGTAACTATGGCGGCTCGGGTGTTTATTGACAAATTCATAAACATTGACTCTCACATAAAATGGTGGCGCTTCGTGATCCCAAACGTGAACGAGCAAACACGCTCCATATTTTCATGGGATTCAAATAAAAATAAAGTAGATGGCCGACAACGGTCTAATTTAATATAAAAGGTGTACACGTCGTCGTACAGATGACGTACCTGTTCGCATTTTATTGCTTAGCGGGATGACTGAATACAAAAATGCTACACAGGCGGCCAGCGTTTGTCAGCTGTTAAACAGTTTTGTTATTGCCGGACGAACATCGCTCCTCCTATTTGCATAATTGAACGGGCACTTGGAATCACCATTGTTATACTCTACCGTACCATTTGTCAGATTCGTTGTATCATTTATGCATGTAGCTCATAACGAGAGCCGAGCCGTTTTTCTGGACTATTCATTATTTCACCCTTTGTAGTGTCTGTTATCTACTAGCCACTAAAGTCAAATATAAATAATATAATACCTAATACAAAGTGAAATTTGTTATATAAGTATAATGGATTCCTTTTTTGTTCATTTCTAAAAGGTATGAAGAACTATATTACTTCCTTTTAATGTCAATAAAAGGGAAAAACTAAAGAAAATTACTCGTTTCTATCCCTTAAAACTTATACTTCACAACATCAATTTAACTGTGACTCAGTGTTTCGTAACTGACGTCTAAGTAGAAAAGTTTCTAGCAACGATCAAATGTTGTAATCGGCTTTGTTTGTGAAATAACTAGGTAAGTAGAAGCATCGCCGATCAGATCGGCGAACAATAAAAGAGCCATAAAATCGTGTAGTAGTACACAAAAAGCAGACGTTATCTTAAAGACGTAAATGTTTAATGGCAGACGCCACTCGAAGCTTGCACCTCACGAACTGATTTTAAACTGATGACTTTAAACGTTACGGATATAGCTACTTGAGGTCGTGAACTGCAGAGCACTTAAAAGAAACGCCATAAAACATTCAGGAAAACACAATGTATGATAAAATCTAATTACCCATGAAAATCACGGTGCAAAGTCTTTATTTTTATGTCACGCCAAGAACTTTCAGTGTTACAACAGAATGCAATGATGGAATAACCTCAATTAGACTTAATTTTACAGGTATTGATATTTCAAAGATCGAATTGTAATTTCGTAGGAAAGAGTTTATATCATGTTCAATAGAGAAAGGCATTTCCTAAAATAAGCAATGAAAGAAACAGGCTGGTGTACCATGAAACAATTTTATCTTTACTGTTAAGGGAACATAATGATTGTGTGTTGTTATGCATCAAAACATCTGTTTCTTATTTAAAACTCCGAACCTTTTCCCTGAATACGATCTCTTTGTGTTAATGTTTTCGTATTTTTCTTACTTAAGATAAAATTAATCGAGAGGCCTTTGCGGACATCAATACAACCCCAGGCCATTGTTAGAAATGATTACAATGATGTTTTTTAAGGCAAATGTTAATTTTTATTACTGAAACGCTCATTCACAACGCACTTTGAAGTATTTGTTTTATTTTTTTAAACAAAACGTTTTACAGCTATATTAACAGTTTATTCTAATGCCATCTATTTTTCATTCGACGATTTCTTTCTTTCTTTTGGGGAAAATCAAAAACAAAAGTATAATAAAAGAAAGACTTTTCCAGAAATGTGTATGCCAAAGAAACGCAATTAAGACGAATACGAGTAGTTAATAGGCGCAAATAATGGAGTTGGTGATTGATCAGTAATAGCTTAGCAGCAGTTAGCTTCTGATTGACGTTTTTAATTTTCCTTTAGGTTTAGAGTAGAATCTAGGCGCCTGGCTGTCACTGCTAGACAGGAAACGGTCAGATCCTCGGGGCTTTGATAGCTCTGATAGTTCGGCGGTTTAGTTCCACTCAAACTTAGTTGTTCTATACGCTCAATACTTACTGGGAGTTTGAATGCGCATTTCTATAATGTTGTGTATTACAATTTATTATGTATTTGGGAATAACATATTATAAAGCTTGCTTTGTAAACATACTTATATTTAAAAATAAATATATATATATATATATTTAGAATGTCTCAATATAAATTTACAAATGCTAAGATATACATGTATGAGTATAACACATTCTAAAATTTATTTTAATATATATATTTAACTAGCTTTTGGCCCGCGGCTTCGCCCGCGTAGAATTCGGTTATATCGCGCGACATGGTAAGGAGTAGTTTATAGTCTTTCCCAAGGTCTAGACTATTTGTCAAAATTGGTTAAGTGGTTTAGGTGTGAAAGTTGTAAACAGGAACTTCCATACAAACTTTCATCCCCTATTTCAAACTATTCTACCCATTTTTTTGCGATAAAAAGTATCCTATGTCCTTTCCCAAGTTCAGTTCTACCTTCATACCGAATTTCATCAAAATCAGTTTAGTAGTTTAGACGTGAAAGCGTAACAGACAGACAGAGTTACTTTCGCATTTATAATATAAGTAAGGATATACTTCTTTCATTTGAATACATAATATTCGTTAAATAAGAAGATATTACAATAATAATTGAATAATACATGTTATGAGAATCAGCAATGTAAATGGCAACCGTAGAAACCAACGCTTCAAATCTCCACTGATAACAATAACTACACCGTTTTACACATTAATTTACAAATTTACATAAACTTACGGCTACGGTCTGATCCTACTGTTAATAAACCCATTTAACACTGGCTATACGATGTTTTTGCCCAGGAATAATTTTGAATGTTTATCACGTATGTAAATCGACTAAGGACCAAATCGGCCACGTATCTACTAAATTACTTTCGTGGTACATCCTCTAAGCGACTGTTACATTCGTCGCAACTGCTTCTTCGAAACGTATTTTGGTGTTAAGAAAAGATCTCATTGTACAATCTTAGTATATATGTATAGTGATTTAGAGATCATGTTTGAGTGACGGTTAAACGGTATTTTGGTCGTTGTTCGTTTGACACAGCTCAATTATAACCTTCTATTCGATTTGATGCCCGCTTGGTCCCTAGGGCTGCTCGTTGCTCGCTTTGGCCAGGAAAGTTTAAATTAATTCTCGATTGATACATCATATCTCGCCAATGCTGTGATTTTTAAATACCCCCCGGGCTTATTTTATAACATTCTACGTCAAATACATTTATCATAACTTTATTCAAATTTTCAAATCTAAAATAATCTCACAGTTTGAAATAACCTTTATAATTTCATTTATGTGATATAGCTCTCCATAATTCTCAATTTTCTTAATATAATGTGTATGTATTTCGCTGAAAAAACCAACTGTCCAATTTACTGAATATATACTTAAAATAGCCGGTAGGTAGTTTCCATTTGTATGCAAGGCTTTGAATCCCTTTTTAAATTGAATAAACTTGTTCAAATATTGAGTGGATAATGTTATAAAAGGCTTAATTGACCATTCCTTACTAAAGCTTTATGTAGTGAAAAAATTCAGGTGTATGAAATAAAGAGTTACATTTTTACCGTGAACCGTACACGCGACAGCGCCGTGGTAAAACTATGTGTTTTTTATGCAAATTTCATTTACTCGGTTGATATTCGCGAGCGACTGAGTAAATTCGCAACGAATCGCCTGTGACATTTAATTGACAAGTGAATAAAATGTGTAAATGTAGCGATATTCACGCCAAAATATTTCAGTGTCCATGTTATGATACGACGTTATTTAATATGTTTTACTGTTTAAATAATTATATTTTTTCATATGACAACTTCTCCCTATCAATAGCCACACTGGGCTAAAATGTTTAATTAAAATTGATTTATCAGAATGTAGTATCCAAATTGGTAGATTAATATACTGTGGTCGGCGGATCATTGTTTTTATTGGGGAATAAAGCTCAAACGGATTCATTAACTGACCAGATTTGCTGTTTAATGTTAATATTTGCTTTGGACGTGGATTTTTACTTGCTCTTTTGTGATCCGCTTCTAATTAAATTTCACTTACTTGTGTTTGAGTGTGGGGTCCCTTGTGTCAAAAATATGCTGAATACAAAAATAATATTTTATACGTGAATGCTATGTTTTTATTAATATAAAACAAAAAAGTATTTATTCAAAGGAAATATTACAATATTTCTAACTTGAATATCTAAACCGAAAGAATAGTTAATCACAGTTGAAAACAGACAATTTTATTTCTAGTATACAACATACAACTATTGAAAGCTCGTACTGCTTTGTAGAAAAGAATATTGATTTGAAATTGCTTTCGCTGTTTGAAGTCTATTTTTAGTGCTAAAACATGGAATATCTTGCACAAGTTAGACGATCGCACCGAAGAAAGTTTTGAGTAAGATTCGAGTAACGTCGTAAATCCTTTAAAAGTTTGCCGTTCTGTTTTTCCTTTAATGTCAAGTAAGCGCGGATGGTTCTATATTATGTGGCGGACGAATTTGTCTCCAGACGAGGTGCATTGCGTTAACCTCGATACACTTTGTAACGTGCTGCTTACGAAACAAGGGCGGCAGTGGAATAGTCGATGGTAAAAATATTCACCAGGTTGTCACGCTGGAGCCAACTAAATAAAAGCTATATGATTCAACGCGGATGCTTTCGAGGCCTTACATTTACGCCTATTTTATGTTTCATGAGCGAAATACAACTGTAATTTCCAATACACGACAATATTATGTCAAGTCTTCAGAAGCTGACATTGTACGGATTTCTTAAGAGAGCCTCCGGCTAGGTTAGGGAAGGCGCGAGTCGAGTTTGTTACATAAAAATCCTGTTATCACGATCGAGCTCGACAGATTACTTTCTTGTTAAGAAAATAAAAACAAGAGTTCATTTTCATCAAATAACTTTGAATGTACTTTTTTATTTAATAAAAAAATCAGTCGTTTCTTTAAAAATCTCTGCGATATCGCGAATGGTCCGAGCTACGTCAAGAAAATGACTAAACACGTTTGAATACAAAAGGAAACTGCGAAAAATATACTGTTGTAGCGTGAAACAACTCCAGCAATTATTTTGCTTAAAAGAATAACACTCCAGAGTCATTACAGGGCTGTCATAAAAAGTACTGCAAAAAGAAACTATTACTCGTTGTTGTATACCAAATTATACAAGAGGCAGTGGTGCGCGGAACAATTTATTTTATATTCCAAATTGCGTAAAAGTAATGATTCGATATATTCCTCTCAGCTCTGGAATGATCTCAGTTGTGGCGGCAAACACGCAATTTGTCGTGAACGTTAAATCGACCGCAAACAAAACGGGCGGCGAACTCACACCATACCATCATTCACCTGTGGTCACCCATGGTAATGAGATGGACCTACTGTTCAACATATTAGACTGATTGCAATTGTACGGGAGCGCCGCAACACCCGCCCGGAATGTCGCTATTGAATGCCAATTTAAAAGGGGTTCGATTAATTCATAACCGCAATGACAGCGGCATCCGCATTAAAGCGTGCTAAATAATTCGGTTAAATAATACATTTCGTGTTATTTTTGGTATTTATTCTAAAAGTATAGTAGTAAATATTTAATGTTCTAAATTAAATATTTTAGTTCGGGTTTAATATATTATTTGTGCGAATAATACTATTTAATCACTTACCACATCATTTAAGCTATATCAAATATACATTTAGGTTTTTAATATTCAATTGTATCATCTATGACGTGTTTATGACGCAGTGGTTATTGTCATTGTTTTGTATTTTTTTTTTTACATTGTAAGTTCATAAAGAAATAAATAAGTTTCTTTTAAAATACATGACTTTCCGAAGCACAGAAAGTAACCCAAAAACTTCTGGCTCATTAAAATTATTTTATTTTTCTTTGTGAAACGCAGGTACTTGATAAGGCAAGAAATATACGAGTATGTGACTAGTTGTTAGCCCATAATGCGTTTAATTATATGAACGTAAAAGTAACTCTTTATATGTGTCTATTACTTTGTGATGCAAAGCCACTGATTCTATTTTAAGATTATGCAGTTTCCTCACGAAATGCAATTATTGTTGATAGAAATATTACTAGATTTACTCCAGCTCCAATATTTATAAATAATAATATTTTTCCCTGTGATAATCGGGTAAAATCAGGGCAAATCACTAGTGTGAAGTAATTTATTACAAAATTGTGATATTGACATTATTGTATTATGATAATACGATGTTCCTTAACACGTTTATATTAAAACAATTTGGAAAATGAAAATACCTACGCTGACTATATAAAACCGCTGTCGGCTGCAGCCACCGCAATATCAGCGGGGTTTCAATATAAAATTATTATCATATTTCTTTTGTTTTATGTCAACTTTAAGAGCACATAATTATTTGCCTTTATTGTTTCAAAGACACTACTTTATGTTTTTGAAAGCTTTATTTTATTACGCACGAGAAATCTAAAAATCAGGTCATTGGGGTGATACAAGGTTTTGTGGGATTTTCACCCCCTAAAGCCCCTCAATTTTGGCTATACTTAATATATTCATTACGCAATTGAATATAAGCGTATATAAACACAAAAGAATTATTCAATTATCATTTCAAAGTTATAAGTAAATTCAAATAGCTGACTACATCAAAAATATGTGCGCAAAGGATAATTAAGTCGGATTTATTGCGTGACTAAAATGACACTTTTATTGAGTAAGTGGAAATTATATAGGTTAATTTGCTAATTCTTTTGTTCCGGATAAATTAAACCTGTCAAAAAAGGTAAAGCTGGATAATATTGCGACCCTCTAAATTTATACCACAGTTGTGAAGTTATTCAATTTTTCCAATAAGCTATATGAAAATCCAATAAGGATGACAATTTCTTTATCCTATATAATGACAATGGCTTTGACAGTAAATTATTGGTGCCATAAATAAGAATAATTGTCCCAAGTAGCCGGAGGGATTTTTGTAATTTTATTATAATAAAGTTAAGAACACCATTAGGGGAGTAATTCGAAAATGCCAAAAAGTTGTAACAAGAATAGCTTCAATATACTTTTTGGATCATAGCCAGTTAAGAAATTATTTTTAATTAGTTTAATAGAATTTTACAGGAAATTTAATAAAAGAATTGAGCTATATAAATTTATTATTTTATACTACATTATGAAGAAGTTCGTAAAAATCTAAAAAAAATTGGAAATACAGGTAGCAGTACCTATTTCCGATGTTACCAATTATAACTACAAGTGAATTGTTGTTTTATTTTTGTATTTTAATTTGAGAAACTAAAAACAGCTTAAAATAATATAATTTAAGAACTAGTGGTGATGTTTTCCTGGTTATATATGTAATGTGTATGATTAAAGTAAGTGCCATTAAAAAAAAGCTTTAAGTACGCTTGATAGCTCGTTCTAAATCAGTGGGCCTATTAAGAGGCTTTACGACTTCTGTTACACGGAAACTTGAAAGACAAACAAAAAATTCTTCTGTATTAACATAAACCAACAATTTTGAGAATTTCAGTAATAACATTAATGCATCATTGTAGCATTCCGGATACATAAAGTAAGGAGTATCAACTAAGGTGCTTGTCATTTCATATTAGCAACTTCGAATCCAAAATTTATGTATTTGATTTCTTATTACTTAACATAGGATCTAAGGGAAATGGAACAGTATATATTATATAACAATATATTACAATAATCTCATACATACATAGCTTCCATGCTGTATCCCGCATATAAGCAGGGTAGGCAGAGGAACCTAATAGTATTAAAGACACTCCGTTCCCACCCATTTCCGCCAATTGAGGCATTGCGTGCTGGTGGCAGGAAAACTCCAACGCTGCACTTTTGCTTGTCACCAAACCCAGAAATGAAATATCCATTTCCTGGGTGGAAATCGAACCCACAACCTGTCGCGTTTACAATCGCATGCTTGTGCCTCTGCGCTACGACCAGGCGTCAGGTGAGAATAATCTCGCTTGTATAATATAAATTAAATAGAACGGAAAATGCTTATCTGTGCTGCAATTTGAAATCCAATGGAGTGAACGCTCAAGCACGTAACATAAGTAACAGTACTAAAAGAAGTCGTTAAACAGCACAAAGCTACCTAGAGCATTGCCTCGATAATTACAACACCATGAACTTATTTGTTGGGCGAGTGCCCCGTTTATTGTTCGGAAACTTGACAATAAAGGCTGCACTCAATATTCCCCGGTCTAAGAATGGATGACTTTTCAATTGTTGCCACTCTATTTACCAAGTAAGAAGGTTGTGAATGGATTTCTACTATGTCATTTCCCGCACTTACTATTTTAACTATCTTTTTTTCAAGGCAAGCGATAGGAAGTGATTTGGTAGAACATGTTCTTAATGTGTATTGAGGAGCTTCTTAATGCTTTATTGGCTTTGTGTTCGAATTTTATTATTCTTGTAGTATGATAGGATTAAGATCATAAAAACATTTAAAATGTATGCTTTGGTGGAGTTAGCAAGAATAATTCGATATTCTACAATATATATTATTATAGATACATACATTTGTCACCAGTGGCTAGCTCTAGTTACTATCTTGTGTTCCATATCAATTCATGGTATCAATCAAGTCTATTGTTTCATTCATAATCAATACAAGACAGCATATAAATTTTGATATATAATTTTAGATACAATATTATTAGTATGGAATTCACAATTTGAAACACTTTTCGATCCATCATTGGTGGAAGAAAATACAAATTCACATATATTTTAGTATTGAATTCTAATTAAAATATTAAATGATAATTTTGTATGAAAGACCTTATAGCTATTAACTTATTTATGGCAGCTATTATAATTTACAGTAACTGCAGCACGGTTCTCTAGGGTGTTGCTAACTTTTAATACGCCAATGAATATGAAGATCAGATACGAGTCAATATTTTTTTTTTTTTTTTTATTTTTTTTCTATAAAATTATACAGGTCTTTAA